>JAENPR010002502.1:0-53644 GCA_018135685.1 Themeda triandra | reverse complement strand
AGTGATCATTATTTATAATTTTACCACCTGGGAAGGGAATGCACCTTTGATAATGAGTGATGAGCAATGCACATGCGATAATGGAGAGCTTAACCTTGTCTCTCGTATCGATCATCTCATACAAGGTAAGTGTCACATAAAATATAGGAATGAATGATAATTGACATAAGATAAATGAGAGCATTTAGCCACATAAAATAATAGTAATAACCATCTCAACTTAGTACTCTAAGCTTATAACACTAGCATGGACTAGGACGATCTAGGGTATAATCCTATGTTATTCTAACTATAAAGTCAAAGCATACAATGATTAGTGCAAGAACATCTAGCAATCATGGCGGGAAAAGGTTACATCTATGCATAGTGATATTACCGAGAAGACTAGAGACATAGCAATGACTTCAATGTAATAGGGTTGTTCTGCTAGACCTATACTCGGAGAAGGGCTACAAAGGACTCAACAGACCACCTCCCGCGATCTACCTCACGATCCGGAATATAGGGTGCAATCGCAGATAAATACGGTCTAGGCATCACGCCTACACAATATTTACCACTCCCCATCGATCTAATGAGCGAGCGCTATATGATCCTATGCATAAACATAATTCTAGTCCAACTATGCTAAACATATAATCAAAGTAAACTAAGAACAATATAATTGAGAACATAATCAAATAGAGCAAAAAGTCAAGTCTCGATATAATAGAATAGAATAAAGTACTACTTATAGTATCACGAACAATGATGAATATTACAAGAATGTAGAGGGGAATTACCAAGAACTCCGACGTATCCCGGACCCAAGCTAGGCTTGATTCCCACTAGATCTATTCCTATGTAGCTATGCTACTAAACTATGGAGCTCTAATTGAGATGGTGGCTCGGCTTCTCGAATTCTTCGTATGAGAGAATGAACTCTTGAATGAATTAGGTTTCACCCAGGGGGGCCGGGGGCTCTAAATATATAGCCCCCCTCAGATGCACCACGGCCCTCGGATCCAACCGACCTAAATGGACGATAATTATTCATCCTCAAAGGCGGTGAGGCCGGATCCGCGAGACTCCACCTCATTGGTTGAGGCGGAGGCGGCGCCTCTAGGGCATGGTCGGCCGCCCCCGGAGGCTGCCAGGTGGGCCCAGCTTCCAGGGGTCGCCTTCTGGAGTCTTCTAGAGTATACAATTTTACCCGTTCGGTCTTTATCTCTATGTAATCCTGACATGTGGGCCTCTTTTGGTTCTCTTTTTCCGATAACACCCTCGCGAAATAGACAATCACCAAAACTCATGGAATTAAATCGCTGTGTAACCCCTATATCTAATAGGTGAACTCATTTTAGTCCTTTCTCTTGCTGCGTTGACGGAATAAAATTGATACTTAACTACCGTCAACAAACTCCCCAAGCTTACCTTTTGCTCGTCCCCCGAGCAAAGATAGGCTCGTGATGGATCGGAGTTGCTACAATGCTTTTACTCCTCACAAGTACACATGCTTCAAACAAGAACTCTCCTCCGGATTAGAGTGAACTATTCTGACTCAAAACTTACCCATATTACCTTTCACCATGGGGCTTGCAACCGTCACTTGGGTCTTGAGTAGTTGAAAGATAGAACGGTCAAGTCAAGCACCATGTTTCTCGATCTTTGATCAACTATTATCCTGGAGTTTTTGCAAAGTTTTTGGAATAAAACTCAGAGTTCCTTGTATGAACCTTTCAGGTCTCTCATTTGTGGTATTTCTGGATCCTCTCCAAGGCATGAGTAGTGTATGCCTTCTCTCTTCTCTCAAAATATGTGGTATTTGTGGAACTAAGGCATAGTGAATAGTGCCTTCTCTCTCTCACCCTACTTTCTAATAGGCTTATGTGGAGCTCATAGGTGGGGAGACACTCAAACTCACTTGCATATATTGCACAGTTAAACCATGGATCCAATAGGAACTAAAATAATAATAAAGTCATATGTGCATGTGAGTGAGGGAATGGGATGAATGATAAGATGATGATGATAAGGAAATGATTATGAGGGGTGATCACTTGGTGAACATCTACTTCTACACTTGCTCCTTTGGGGATAACATGACTCCCTTTATTCGAAAACCTTGAAACTTCTTGAAAGGAAGGACTTGGCTACTCTTTTCTTTCTCTCTTTTTTTTCTCTTTTTTTTCAAAATAAACAATCCTCTGAAAACAAAACTTTAGCAACGGGGAGTGTATAACTTGAAATGATAATGACTGGAGCTTTTATGTAGGCAAATGGAATGGCGATGATTACTTCTAGATGTTCACTCCCAGGATAGGAGTAGAACCTTTTCTGGATGAAGTGAAATGAATGGCGTATGTATATGTGGATGAATGGATGGATGGATGGATGGATGGATGGATGCGTACTCCCAGGGTAGGAGCAGCATAAGTGCGTATCTCCAGGGTAGAGACAGCATATCAAATGGAGAAATGCGTACTCCCAGGGTAGGAGCAGCATAGGTGCGTATCTCCAGGGTAGAGATAGCACAATATGTAGTGGATATGGATCTATATGTGGGTGGTACCTCTAAGGACAGAAGTAGCACAGAATGAATGTAGTATTTATCAGATGGGTGCATGCTTCTGAGGACAGAAGTAGCGTAGATCAATGGATAGAGAGCACATAGTATTGACTTTTAATTGCATGACTGATTCCTTATGGGTCCACAGCGTAACCACACGCAATGCCTATAAAGACTACACTCAAGCCTACAATATGATCTATATAAACGATGGGTTTTCCTAGTCTAGTAAGCATGAATATATATGGTCAATGGTAGGAATTTGAACTCTCATCATAAAGGAACTCATCATGCAGAATTTAATATTTTCAAAGATAAATTCTCCGTAACTCTAGTATCTCTAGGAACAAGATGGACAAGAAATCAAAACCTTCCCATATCATACCCGTCAACCACCTAGACTTATCAAGTGTTTGCTACCCACAAGTTTCAGTTCGAGCAAATCTCAAATCTAAACAGTTGTGTCCAAAACTCGGGAGAGTGCAAGGTTGAAAACTAGGTACTTGAAAGGAACTACGGCAGAGCAACTATTCATCATTTCCATATAGAGTTTATTCTAGGGACTACTTTTAAGACAGATTGCAAGAGCTCTCCAAAAGATAAATAAGGAAATTTTTCTGAGTTTCTATAGTTATGCATCTTTTTAGTTGTTTTAACAAAGCACACTCTAATAAGGCATAGATAGATAAGTTGGAAACACTTAGCTTGGTACACGGGGGATGCTCTCCCCTTTTGGATGTTGACATAGTCTGCTGATGTTGCTGACAGACAATGAAGACGTTCAAGTCCTCCTAGAATGCCGTGAATAGTTGCTGTTGGAGACAGTGTTCAAGTGTCGCGGGCAGCACTCCGACAGGGGACTGGATGTCCTTCTGCCTGTTAGCTCTTCTTTATCCTTGATGTTCTGTGAAGCTCAAATAGACAACAAAGCTTGTGGAACTGATTAAGCGTTAGTGATAAAAACCTCTGAGCCTTGGTTGTCTAGAACTTCCTAACTTAAACTTGTTCTAACAGGATCACAAGAAATAATTTTATCTTTTTATAATTTAAGGGATGTAGATAGGAAAAAATAAATATGCTGAGAAATTATTTTTGTGCCACCACAAGAATGATTATCCACATGGGGCTTAACGATTTTCTCAGATGCACATGCATAACAACTCTTTATTTTCTTTTTCTAATGCGTAGATAATAAAGATGCAACTAAGATGCAAGTAGGGAAATAAATATGCTATGGTAAAAACAATGTAGTGCTGAAAAGTAATGCCGATAAATACCAAGTTACCTCTTGGCGCGGTGTTCGGTGGTTTTAAGTCCTCCGAACAGGACTTGTCATGTTCGCTCATTTGTCAAGGGGCGCATTGGCTGGCGCCTCTGATGACGTCGCCTCTTGTGTAGGAATTGATTCTGATTTTGCTTTTACCTTCCACACCTTCTTTGTGGGAGAGGATGACCTTGAGGAGGAAGCTTCTTGGAGCACTTGTTTTTCTTCTGTTGGCACCTCTTCAGGCTCTTCTACAATGTTCTTTTCTCCCGGGTACCGATCTTCATATCTAGACACTTCTCCTCATAGTCGGCCCATCCATCTCGTAGTGATGTTCTTCTTGTTCGCACGACGAGTACGCCTTTCTCCTTGCCTGCTTCTTCTTGGGCTCCTCGATTATATAATTATTGTTGAAGTAGCGGCGTATCTTCTCTGTGGGAAAGTGGAAATGAATCTCTCCCCTGTTCCAATGTAGATGATAGCTCGTGGTGTTCGGAATGGTCTTCCTAGGATGATCGGAGGATCGTAATCATCTCCCATATCGATGACTAGGAAGTTTGTGGGGACACAATGGTCATCTATCTGGATGAGGACATCCTTCACTTCTCCTTCGATGAAGCGGAATGTCTGATCTGCCATCTGTAGCTGTGCATAGGTGGGCTCCAAAGGCATAGTGCCATATAGATATTCATAGGTTACCTTGGCCATAATGTTGACGCTCGATCCTGTGTCACGATTGGCTTTATTGAAAGAGCTTCGCGTTGATAGAGCATTGAATGGTTGGGACACTCGGTCATCCTTCTTGATCGACGTGGGGACTTGAGTAAGTGGTCATGCTCCTTGTGGACCGGTGACCATCCTTATCGTCTCCGTATTCTTGGTCTTCTTATCTTTGTTCTTGCTCTTCTTAGCTGGATTCTTCTTCTTCTTATTGTTCTGCGGTTGTGCTGGGAAC
This sequence comes from Themeda triandra, assembly GCA_018135685.1. Classification (NCBI taxonomy): domain Eukaryota; kingdom Viridiplantae; phylum Streptophyta; class Magnoliopsida; order Poales; family Poaceae; genus Themeda; species Themeda triandra. The sequence continues at coordinate 48,877 of JAENPR010002502.1, read as the reverse complement.
TGCAGCACTCTGTTCTTGAAGAAGAAGGTCTCTTTCTTGCCCTTGATGTTGAAGACGATCTTGGCAGTGTTGGCATACATGATGGCTCTAGCAGTGTTCAGGAATGGTCGTCCCAGAATGATGGGGGACCTTTCGTCACTGCCTGTATCCACTACCACGAAGTCTGCAGGAACATACGAGTTGCCTACTCGTACACATATGTCTTCAAGTATTCCCAAGGGAACACGGAGTGACTGATCTGCAAGCTGCAAGCACATAGTTGTGTATGCTAAGGGGCATCTGAATAGCTTCTCATATATCACTCTTGGCATGATTTTGATGCTTGCACCGAAGTCACAGATTGCCTCATTAAAGTTGGTACTTCCAATGGAGATCGGAATAACTAGCCTCCCTGGATCGCCCTTCTTGATTGGCAGAGTTGAGTCAATCCATGACCCCTTTGATGGGTCACTCCGGCACTGTCTTCTACATTGAATATATCAACAAGATTTGCGCTTTCGAGCTCTTCCGTTGTCCCGCGCTTACCTTGGCCGGGACGGAGCAAAGTTGGCAAGCTGTTGTACCCGAGACTCTAGCATTTTATTAAAGCTGAGTTGATTATTGATGGCATTGGAAAAGCCATCCATTCATTCCGAGTGTCTCTAGGACCTTGTCATTTGATGTCGGCTTCTTGGACAAGTTGTCCATCAACTTGCCTTGATTCAAAGACTAACTCTCTCAAAGGTGGCTCGGTTGTAATTATTGTAGGAGGAGCCGTTACCTTGATAGTTGCCCGAATAATTGCACGAGTAGTTAGGCCTCGCTGCGATTCCAACCTTGATTCCGATGAGGACGATAGTAATTGTTGTTGTTGTTGTTGTTGAGGTAGTTCACGTCCTCCTTCGACTCTGGCGCTTAGCACCTCGTGTGCCCGGTTTCTCCACACTCTTCACATGTCATGCGAGCATCATGTATATGCATGACTTCTTTCTTCTCCGTGGCCTTCTCATCGAGCCTCTTCATTAGCAGGTCCATTTTGGCGTGACGATGTCTACCTCCTTCAGCCGGTGCATTCCTCCTCCTCTTGCGGGTCCGAGTTCTTTCTTCACTCCAACCTTGGTTGGATGCCATCTTCTCCACAACAAATTGTGGCATGAGGAATAGTGAGTGATAAGAATGCACCTCCAGCAGCAAAGCATCCATCGTCTCACGTGTGTTATTGCCGAGCCCATGGTAGAATGTCTCGCATAAGCGACCAATTCTCCATGCCATGATGAGGACATTTGAGGATGTAGTCTTGAAAGCGCTCCCAAGCTTCTGGGACAGTCTCATCATGATGTTGCTGAAAGCTTGATATCTTCCCACGAAGAGCATTTGTCTTGCCCATGGGGAAGAACTTCACCAAGAAATTGGTGGAACATAGTGCCCACGTAGTATTCTTCTCCTTATTGGCGTAGAACCACTGCTCCACTCTCCCCAAGAGTGAGAATGGGAAGAGGCGAAGTAGTATAGCATCTCTGGGGACATCCTTGATGGTGAATGTGCTACAAATCTCCAGGAAATGTTGGAGATGAGCACTAGCATCTTCATGGGCCTTCCCACGTAACCGGCTTGCTTGCACCATGTTGATCGGCGCGCTTGAGCTCAAAAGCTCCTTCGATGTCCGCGGGGTCCGCATGAATGTTGTCCGTAGTGGAGCCGAGAACTCGCGGAGTGACTTGTTCGCCATGGCTTCAAATGCCGGTGTCAAGTCTCGAACGAAAGGTCAACTTTCTCGCTCGACAAACTTTCAAGTTGAGTTGATGATGATGATTGATTGGTCTTCTTCAACTTGCTTCGGCCTTCCCGAATAAAGCTTCGGATTGTCAATATAATTATTAGGAAGAATTGTCTTTTTCATACATTACCCCGCATAAGATATAACATAAACGAAAGACAAGGGTAAGGCTGTATGAGTAGAGAATGGTGACAGTGCTCAATCTCATTATTTAGTGCAATGCTGCTCATTATCCGTTGGCTTTCAACCTTCCCCGGCAACGGCGCCAAAAATGCTTGTTGACATTTCTAACGCCACTCAGTGTTAGGTTGTCATCCCCAACATGGCGCCAAAAATGCTGATACTAATAAATGCAACTTCTTCTAGAAATAAATATGGGATCCGCAAGCGCACGTATAATACCGATGTAGCATTTTAACCAGGAGTAATCCAGGTATCGTTATTTATAATTTTACCACCGGGAAGGGAATGCACTTGGATAATGAGTGATGAGCAATGCACATGCGATAATGGAGAGCTTAACCTTTGTCTCGTATCGATCATCTCATACGAGGGTAAGTGTCACATAAAATATAGGAATGAATGATAATTGACATAAGATAAATGAGAGCATTTAGCCACATAAAATAATAGTAATAACCATCTCAACTTAGTACTCTAAGCTTATAACACTAGCATGGACTAGACGATCTAGGGTATAATCCTATGTTATTCTAACTATAAAGTCAAGGCATACAATGATTAGTGCAAGAACATCTAGCAATCATGGTGGGGAAAAGGTTACATCTATGCATAGTGATATTACCGAGAAAGACTAGAGACATAGCAATGACTTCAATGTAATAGGGTTGTTTTGCTAGACCTATACTCGGGAGAAGGGCTACAAAGGACTCAACAGACCGTCACTCCCGCGATCTACCTCATGATCCGGAATATAGGGTGCAATCGCAGATAAATACGGTCTAGGCACCACGCCTACACAATATTTACCACTCACCCATCGATCTAATGAGCGAGCGGTATACGATCCTATGCATAAACATAATTCTAGTCCAACTATGCTAAACATATAATCAAAGTAAACTAAGAACAATATAATTGAGAACATAATCAAATAGAGCAAAGTCAAGTCCGATATAATAGAATAGAATAAAGTACTACTCATAGTATCACGAACAATGATGAATATTACAAGAATGTAGAGGGGAATTACCAAGAACTCCGACAGATCTGGACTCCAAGCTAGGCTTGATTCCCTCTAGATCTATTCCTATGTACACTACTAGGGAAGTGCTCATCAATGACGCTCTCAGTTCATGATGGAAGACTCCCAAATCGTCACCGAAGGTTTTCTGTGACAAACTTGTGACGAAAATCGTTTCGTCATGGAATGAGCGTCATTGATTGACCACGGTGACGAAACGACTATTTTCGTCACTAAATGGAATTTATTCTATGACGAAATAGCCATCGTCACCGAATGGAATTCATTCAATGACGAATCCTATTCGTCATTGATGTACCCCGGTTTTCGTCATAACATGCTGCTCCGTTAGGTTGCCAAACGACGTTTGGCACGTCCACGTGGCAGGTGACATGGCGAGCTGACGTGGCTTGCCACGTGGCAGCTGACGTGGCCGGTGACATGGTGGGTCCACGTGTCGCTTTTTGTTTGGGCCACGTGGCACGCTATAATTCATCCATGTGTCTTGCCGTGAGTGGTTTACATTTTCGTCACCGAACCCATAATTTTCGTCACACATTAGAATTACGATAAGGTCACAAAACCCGAATTCTCATCATTGATCACATTGCAATAACATCACAACCCGAAATTTCATCACAAATGCACATGCTAATTTTTTTACAAAATGTAAATAATATTAAAATGACCAAATGCTTCCATAAGTTCACAGATCCAAGCATTCCAGCCACCATACAACCGACTCAACACTACTAAACTCAGCTCATATATAACTAACTTGACACCAAATGCTTCAGCCGCTAGTTGCTCCCGAAGCTCGCTTTCATTTGATGATGATGTTGTGGAGGATGGCACTAGTTTGATGCCAACACTTTTTGGGAAAAGGCTTGATCTGTTCTTAGAAAAAATAAATAAATGTCAAGTCATAGCACAATGTTTCATTTATGTCAAAACCAAACGAGGACTCCGATAAGATTTCGAGCCTATTGCATTATGACAAGGAAAAACATAAAGATGGAAGAGATTTGACAGAATGACCTACAATGATCCGGTTGAGGGAGAGGTGCTCACGAAGCCACCGCCAGATGCTGCTGCCATGGAAGAAGCAAATGCAACCTGTTGGCTCGATTGCTCTCTACTACAATATCATCAGCCTCTCCTGCAATTTCTGAAATGAGATGTCTTCATTCAACAATTCAAGCAACAACAATTGACAAGAATAAGCAGAACATGCATGCATGAAACAAGATAAAATTTACTATACTGACTTGATGTAAATGAATAGGCTCTACATATAACATTCAATGACTAGAGTATGCAAACTGATTGCAAATAAGAGAGAGAGAGAGAGAGAGAGAGAGAGAGAGAGAGAGAGAGAGAGAGAGCAAACATGATAGGATTTCAGTAGCATATAACTCTTTCCAAACAATATATATCGCAACTTACTGTTTTCTTGTTTCCTTTTATCACCAACAGCAATTAAATCCTCTTGCTCCCTTGTTTTGAAAATGCAGTCACTGAAAAAATATAATTCAAATATAAAGATCAGCCTACAGACCTGCAGGACCAAAACTAGTGCATGCTCTATCATTTGTTGCAATACAAATTGCATAAAGAAATACCTATTGCAAGCTATTTAAAGAAAATACCTAGTTTGCTAAGGAAAGAACAAATAAATAAGATACAGCAGTGAAATTTTATCAGTCATCATATATGACTCGATTAAGAGGTGAACTCTTGTAGGCATTTATCAAGCCTCATTTGCTTATTGCTACTACAAATTGCATATTAACACTGACACTTGACAATGGTTCAGTATTGTTCGGAGCTGTGAAATCTGAATCATCAGTATTCCCAACATATTTTCTAGTCACATTAGAAAATTCGCAAGTGCAAGCTGGAGGCAATATAAGGGAGAGGTTAAGAATAATACCGATACATTCTCACAGCCACAACACACCGTCAATCAATGAGAGCAAGTACCTAAACCATCCAAGTGCCATAGCTTCCACTGTCACTGCAGTCCATCGTTGTACCCTGCAAAATAGCAAGACCACCGTAGATCACCTAACTGGATTGATGCGAACAGGAAGAAATTTCAGTCTCATCGAGGAACAAAGATATCAGTCCAAGCACGGTGGATCTAGACACTTCCTCGTGCACAAATGGATCCGAGGCGCCGTCGACTCGCGAGGCCGCCCAGTAGAACGCGCGTCTATCGCGGCGACATTGCCTTGGACCACGAGCGCTCCTGCCACATCCCGCATGCCGGACGCGAAGGAAGAGGGCGAGGCGGAGGAGGCCATGGGCGCTAGGGTTATGGATTGGGGGATCTAAGGAGGGGAGGCGCGGTAGGGGACGGAGGAGGTGGAGGATGAGAGGGAGGGGAAAACTGGATCGTCGGGCAGAGGGATGGACAGGGGTGCGGTGGTTTTGGCTTTTGGGTGGTTTCCACTCAAAATGCGCGGGTGGCTGGGTTTTGGCCATTCGTTGTGGTGCGTGAAGTACGGAGAAAAAATTGGATCTATCTCGAACGTGAAGTACGGGATAGGCAACCGCGCCGCGGCCCTGCGTTTCGACTTTTGACTTTCCGTGGAAGATGGATTTAGGAGGGAAAAATTGGGTGGGAAATACTTTTAGTTGGATTTTTTAGGAGGGAAGGTTCATGTGTTTAGTAGCCTATGACACACATCGGCCAAATTTTGCATCCCCTCTCTTTTCTTTTTGGTTCTTTTTTCAAGCCATGTCACGCTCTAGATTCTACGCAAATTAGATATAAATCCAAGAACATACGTATCAATGTTGCTGTAATTATTAGCTTATGACATGTAAATATCTTTTTTTACAATAACATACGTATCAAATTAGCTTGGCGTCGGAAAAAATCAAGACAAATCTAAGAGCATCTTGGAATTCTAGCATAATCTTAAGGATAATAGATCGTTTTAGCTCTTTAGATGCATAGTAATATTTAAAATATATCTAGGCATAACCTAGTAAGTAAATATCTAAAGTTACTCATTCACTAGTGAGCAACTTAGGTTGACTTCATAATATTAGTAATATTAGTAATAAGTACAGATTCAAACTATTTTAAAGTAATAACTAATAGTATAACACATAAAGAAAATTTCACTAATTTTATATATAATGACATCACTTAATTAGAGCTATTATATTAATTTCAACTCATATGACTAGTAATGTATAATGTAGTTGCTTTAACACTTGGCACTCAACTTTAAAAGTTGCGTCTAAGAGTAAGTTTTACCAGTGTTTTCCCTTAATAATATTGATTCACACACTTCTAATATAGTATTAACTTATTATTATGTCATATAATTCAAATGACTAAAATCTTAGAGAGTCAAAGTTTCCTAAGTTTGATAAAAGTTATAGAATAAATTGCATAGCTTTATGACATCAAATAAATATACCATAAAAATATATTAATTTATTGGGAAACATAGTTGATGTCATAAATGTTATATTATCATATAAATTTGGTCAAATTTAAGATGCTTTAACTCTTCAAGATTCTTGTCATCTTTAAAATCAAGTAGACATCAAAATATGGATATGAGTTTGAAATGATCATTATTTATGATAATAATTATATTTGAATTAAGTGAAAATGCGGTAATTTGATTTCATGCATATCTAATTTGAATTTTACCTAAGGGAATCATGTTACATGGGTGAGTGTGTGTATGTGTTGTAAGCCCTTTTGTAGTTCAAAATTAGTTTTTTAGAATGAAATTTAATTTTTAGCTCGGCTCGTGAAGCTTGATTGAAATTGGGTATCAACCATGAGTATGACAAATAATAAATATATTTATATCAATTACCAGGAAAGGTTGTAAAATACTCATCCGGCCGCCACGCACGTCTACGCGATCATGTGTATGCACCCATCAAATCCATCGACTAAAAAGAACAAAATATCATGTGCTCAGTACAAAGACAAAAACATGTATCCTAGAGTCACAAATGGGTCCGTGTTCCAGTGGTAAGGCTTCGACCTGTTAACCCAGAGGTCGCTGGTTCGATCTTCTGTGCGGATAAACTATTTTGCAAAAAAAAAGAGGAGCATGCTGCTCTCCCTTGGTTAAGGCTCTTGCCTCTTAACAAGTAGGTCGCGGGTTCAATCCCCCCTGCAGGAGGAATTTTAAATTTTTTTGCAAAAAAGGGGGACGGGATAGGCTGCTGGTCAACTTGGACCGTGGGCCCGTAGCACCACGTGTTCCCACCATGCCCCGCTGGTGGGACTGCATCGCCATGTCATCAACGTGGGACCCGATCATGGGACCGCTCCGCCACATCCTCGATGTGGGACCCGGTGGTGAGACCACAACGCCATGTGTTCGCCGCCATATCATCAAGGTTGGGAACCTCCGCAACGCCACGTCCTCCACATGGGACCACGGCGCCATGTCCTCGACGTGGTACAGGAAGCAAACAATTAATGACGATTTAGTTTTGTTATTGTATGATGATTTTCTCATTTTCGTCATTACTCTTCGTGTCAAAGCTCCGTCACTTGTGACTAGTGACGAACCTGCACATTTCGTCATCGAATGCTCTCATTCAGTGACGAAATTATTAATCATCACGAGTGAATCGTCATTGATTAACACATTTCTAGTAGTGGTAGCTATGCTACTAAACTATGGAGCTCTAATTGAGATGGTGGCTCTGGCTTCTCTGAATTCTTCAGATGAGAGAATGAACTCTTGAATGAATTAGGGTTTCACCCAGGGGCCAGGGGCTCTGAATATATAGCCCCCTAGGATGCACCAGAGCCCTCGGATCCAACCGACCTAAATGGATGATAATTATTCATCCTCAAAGGCGGTGGAGGCAGGATCCGTGAGACTCCACCTCATTGGTTGAGGTGGAGAGGCGGCCGCCTCTAGGGCATGGTCGGCCACCCCTGGAGGCTGCCAGGTGGGGCCCAGCTTCCAGGGGTCACCTTCTGGAGTCTTCTAGAGTATACAATTTTACCCGTTCGGTCTTTATCTCTATGTAATCCCGACATGTGGGCCTCTTTTGGTTCTCTTTCTGATAACCCCCTGCAGAAAAAGACAATCACCAAAACTTGTGGAATTCTGTCAGTGTAACCCCTATATCTAACAGGTGAACTCATTTTAGTCCTTTCTCTTGCTGCGTTGACGGTATAAAATTGATACTTAACTACCGTCAACAGTGGGTCGGCCGCCCTAAGGGGGGAGTCGGCCGCCCCTAGTCAATGCCAGGTGGGCCCCCAGTTTCAGTTGTCGCCTTCTGGAGTCTTCTAGAGTATACAATTTTACCCGTTCGGTCTTTATCTCTATGTAATCCCGACATGTGGGCCTTCGTAGGTTCTTTCCTGATAACCCCCTGTAGAAATAGACAATCACCAAAACTCGTGGAATTCTATCAGTGTAACCCCTATATCTAACAGGTGAACTCATATTAGTCCTTTCTCTTGCTGTGTTGATGGTATAAAAATGATACTTAACTACCGTCAACAAACTCCCCCAAGCTTACCTTTTGCTCGTCCCCGAGCAAAGATAGACTCGATGGATCGAGAGTTGCTACAATGCTTTCACTCCTCACAGTACACATGCGTTCAAACAAGAACTCTCCTCCGGATTAGAGTGAACTATTCGACTCAAAACTTACTCATATTACCTTTCACCATGGGGCTTGTAACCGTCACTTGGGTCTTGAGTAGTTGAAAGATAGAACGGTCAAGTCAAGCGCCATGTTTCTCAATCCTTGATCAACTATTATTCCGGAGTTTTTGCAAAGTTTTTGAAATAAAACTCAGAGTTCCTTGTATGAACCTTTCAGGTCTCTCATTTATGGTATTTCTGGATCCTCTCCAAGGCATGAGTAGTGTATGCCTTCTCTCTTCTCTCAGAATATGTGGTATTTATGAAATTAAGGCATAGTAGAAAGTGCCTTCTCTCTCTCACCCTACTTTCTAATAGGCTTATGTGGAGCTCATAGGTGGGGAGACACTCAAACTCACTTGCATATATTGCATAGTTAAGCCACAGATCCAACAGGAACTAAAATAATAATAAAGTCATATGTGCATGTGAATGAGGGAATGGAATGAATGGTAGGATGATGATGATAAGGAAATGATTATGAGGGGTGATCACTTGGTGAACATCTACTTCTACACTTGCTCCTTTGGGGATAACATGACTCCCTTTATTCAAAAACCTTGAAACTTCTTGAAGGAAGGACTTGGCTACTCTTTCTTCTTTTTTTTCTCTCTCTCTTTTTTTTAGAGCAACCAATCCTCTGGAAACGAAACTTTAGCAACGGGGAGTGTATAACTTGAAATGGCAATGACTGGAGCTTTTATGTAGGTAAATGGGATGACAATGATTATTTCTAGATGTTCACTCCCAGGATAGGAGCAACCTTTTTCTGGGTGAAGTGAAATAAGTGGCATATATATATGTGGATGGATGGATGGATGGATGGATGGATGGATGGATGGATGCGTACTCCCAGGGTAGAAGCGGCATAAGTGCGTACCTCCAGGGTAGAGACAGCACAACATGTGGGGGAATGCGTACTCCCAGGGTAGGAGCAGCATAAGTGTGTATCTTCAGGGTAGAGATAGCACAATATGTGGTGGATATGGATCTATATGTAGGTGGTACCTCTAGGGACAGAAGTAGCACAGGATGAATGTAGTATTTATAAAATGGGTGCACGCTTCTAAGGACAGAAGTAGCATAGATCAATGGATGGAGAGCACATAGTATTGACTTTAACTGCATGACTGATTCCTTATGGGTTGTTGACACTTCTAACACCACTCACGCTAAGTTGTCATCCCTAGCATGGCGCCAGAAGTGTTGGTATAGAAACTGCTCCTCTAGTCAATAAAATATGGGATCCGCAAGCGAACAGATAATACACCATCGTAGCATTTTACCGGGAAGTATTCCAGGTATCGTAATTTATATTTAGCTCAAGGTAAAGAACTAAGGACTAAATGGAGGCAGAATCCGCGAGCCTCCACATGATTGGTGGAGGTGGAGAGGCGGCCGCCCCACACCTGGAGTCGGCCGCCCCTGCCCAATGACAGGTGGGGCTCCGCTTCCAGGGTTTGCCTTCTGGAGTCTTCTAGAGTATACAATTTTACCCGTTCGGTCTTTCTCTCTATGTAATCATGACATGTGGGCCTCCTTGGATGTTTTCCCCGATAATCCCCCGTGAAAACACATATTCACCAAAACTTGTGGAATCTCGTCGGTTAAACCCTAAGTTTATGGTGGTGAAATGATTATACCCCTCTTTCTCTCTTTGGTTGACACATAAAATTGATCATTAACAACCGTCAACAAACTCCCCAAGCTTACCCTTTGCTCGTCCCCGAGCAAATAGCTACGTAAAATGGATCGAGTTGCTGCAATGCTTTCACGCTTCACAGTACACATGCTCTAAACAAGAATTCATCACCGTACTAGAGTGGACTATCATAACTTCCAAACTTACTCATGTTTCTTTCAACCATGGGGCTTTTACTCCGCACTTGGGTCTTAAGTAGTTGAAAGACAACAATTAAGTCAAGCACCGTTGTCTCATGCTCGTTGTTCCACCTCTCGTTCGAGTTTTACAATATTTTTCAATAAAACTCGTAGTTCCTTAGTATGACCCTTTCAAGTCTCTCAATATGTGGTATTTTTGGATCCTCTCTAAGGCATTGAAAGGAAGTATGCCTTCTCTCTTACTCTCAGAGTATGTGGTATTTGTGGTTCAAGGCATTTATAGATGAGCCTTCACTCTCTCTCTCTCACCCTACTCTAATAAAGGCTTATGTGGAGCTTATAGGTGTGGAGAACTAATGCATTGGCCTCATCGAACCATGGATCCGAAGGAACTCAACATACAACCAATCGGTGTGTGCATGTGTGGTTTTATATGTGGATGATGTGAAATAGAGAGAAATATTTGTGGGAGGAGAAGGGGTGCACAAAAAGAACTATCAATGCTCCTTTATTTGGAAGAAACTTGGAACTACTTCAACACTTGATCTTCTTGGAACTTGAACTTGGAAACTTGAACTTTGTAAACTTGACAAAGACTCGGGCTCATAAATCTTTCTTTTTCTTTCTCTTCTCTTTTTTTTCTTTTTTTTCTTGCAGCCCAAAAAGGAATGAAATACTTCTTGAATGGAACACTTCTTCATATGGCAACTTCACATCAGGAATAACAAATGATACTTGGAGCATTGATTTTGGATAAGTGGCTAGCAAATGAACAAGGGGATATTTTTGGGTGTTCACTCTCAGTGTAAGAGTAGAACAATTTCAATGAATGATAGTAGGCTTTATGTGGTGCGTACTTCGGGGTAGAAGTAGCGAGGGTAAATGTGAGTGTGTGAAACTAGGATTTAGCCGTATGATGAGTTCATAAGGATACAACACAAAACAAAGATGAGCCCTATACAAATGAGGAGGCTTCCTATTCTAATAATCAAGTTTTGGTCAGTGGTAGGAATTTTAGCTCTGTCATATAAGGAACTCATCATGAAACATTTATAATTTTCACAAACAAATCTCCGAATTTAATGGCACTTTGGAACACAATGAACAAGCAGACTCGTACTATCATCATATCATGCCCGTCAACTACCTAGACTTAGTTTAAGCATATGCTCCCACGGGTTTAAGGTGTAGAGTAAATCCAGTTGTCAAACAAAGTGTATCCAAATCTTGGGAGAACTTAAATTTAAAGCTAGGTACTTGCAAAGAATTAGGCGAGCAACTATTCATCATTTCTATAATGCAGTCCTCAAGTCTACACAATTTTATTTATAGCAAACCGAATTGAAAGCAAACTTGCACACTCTTTTTATTTGGTTTTCATCTTAAGGCGGACTCGAAATATAAACAAACACACTTAAAAACAAACTAAACAAACTCTTGAAACAAGAAGCAAATTTTTATTGGGTTTTTCTAGATTTTTTCTGATTTTTTTAAATACATAAAACAAACTGAAAATAAATAAACCGAACTAAAAGAAAAGAAGTACTTATCTTGATAATGGGGTCCTCCCCAAGCTAGTCTTGCGGCGGCGGTGGTGGATAGTGGATGTGCAACAGGTCCACCAAGCTATGCAGCATGGAGGCGACTTCTCCCTGGTTCTCTTGAATGGTGCCTAGTGTTTGGGTGGTGTTCTGGTTCCATTGGTGCTGGTCATTCCACCTCTGATCATGGCGATTCAGAGTGGCGGTGGTGTTGTGCTGGAAGGCTACTTGTTCATCATAGTGCTGTTGGGTGAAAATGAAACTGGTGGCATCAGAGTGGCGACGTGGCTCAAAGTCATGGTGGGGTTCTTCTACTTCATCGGTAGTACCAAAGGGGTCACAAGAGTATCTTGGTTGCTGTGAGGGTCCTGGTTCTGATGGTCCTGGCTCTGATGTTCCTGGGGTGGTGTATGGTGGGTAGAAACCATAGAATGGTTGATGTGGTTGGCTCTGTGGTGGGTACACCCATGAGTTTAGTGAGTGGTGATGAGGTACATTCCACTCATTGAAACTGGCATGTGTTGGTTCTTCTTGGGCGGTTTCGGCACCACGCCAAACGGGTTCACGATTTCCTGTCACCCTCTCCGAGCGAACTCTTCGGGGTGCTCTCTCGTTCACTGGTTCTACCTGCAACTCAACATGATATTCTTGCACATGATACAAAGCCAGCTCCGGGTTAGGTAACCGGATCGCAGCATTACCATATTTTGCATACAAAACATCTTTCACTTTTTTCAGCAAGTGACCTTGGACTAAAGTGTAGAGGTCATAAAATTCTCTATGATGCTCAATGTACTCAAAAGTGGCTCCTTCTAATAACTTCAAGCTTGTGGCAATGTGAGTGATAAGCGAGCAAACGGCCACACTTCCTATCTTGTAATGGGGGACACTCATCCAATGGTTCACTAGGAGGTGGACAGGAGACACTTTCTGTTTCTTGACAGCCGCATAAAGCAGCTACAAGTCGGCTATTCTGATCTTGCTTTCATCATGTCATGGGAAAAAGGTGGCTCCTATCCAACGATGCAAAAATCTAAGCATAGGATGCTCTATGTCTGCTGTGCGGTGCGCTAAGTGATAAGGTCCTCTAGCAATGCAGCTCCAAAACCTATGTGCGTCAAAATCACCTAGTGCTGCATTTAGGTCTATGAGAGCATCTTGAGGGAAACCTAGGAGGTCACTAAGGTTTCTCCAAGAAATAGAATATTCTAGAGCAAACATTCTAAAATAAACTCCATTGTCCGTGTATCGAAGGGTGCTAAGGAATTCTATGGTCAAGAGCCTGATTCCTCTCTCAGTGAGGTTTGCAAAGGAAGTCCAACCAACTAGTGGAAAAATTGTGTTGAATTCATGAGCCATACCTGTCTCTAGCAGAAGTGTCGGATCGATGACTGGCGTGTGGATGAAGTGCTTGTTCTTGAGCTTCTTGTATATCTCCTTCTCCTGGGCGGTCCTCAGGACAAGGTCGGATGTCCTCATGAGAACTCTCTGAGACGCTGGTGGTGCTTGCGCAGTGCCGCTGCTGGTCTTGCTACCGTGGGTCGACACTCATGTCGGAACCAGCCACCGAGTTCGCGGGATGCACTTCTTGTCCCGATGTTCCCGATGGTTCCCGAGATCCCCCGGACGACGCCCTTCATCCCGCAAGTTGCTCAAAAGAAACAAAAACAAACACTAGTGGAGAGAAGGATTAGCACAAGGTTAGGGGTTAGCCGTCTAGAGTCAGCGGTCCAGGGGTTAGTCGTTCTTCATGACAAAAAAGTTCTAAACTTCAGGTCTTGATTTTGACAGAACCTCCCCTTGATTTTAAATTTTCTTTAACCTATTTGGACAGCATCTCCACTAATTGTGTGATGATTTACTCAGCACTATCCCTTCTCTTCTCTTGCCACTAAACTCTTGCTCACTCTCTAGTTTTTCTACTCACTTCTTCCTCTCTTCCTACTCTTCTCCTCTTCTCTCTAGCTCTCTCCAGGAAACTCGAAGTCGAGAGCAGAAGGTTTGGCTAAAATTCTGTAGTGTGGGTGGTATAAGGAAGCCATGGGAGAAGGCCTATTTATAGAGGAAGAGGTGGAGGGGCGGGCGCCCCAATGGTGGGGGCGGTCGCCCACCCAGGGTGGCCATCCTGGCTGCCATTTCACATGCTATTGCGTGATCTTTCCTCCATCCAGAAATTTTTGTCGGTTGGGTGGAATTGGAGGTGGAAAAGAGAGGATAGTGGAGGTGAGTGGAAGTGGGTGAAATTATGTGATTTGATGTATGTGAGGTGTAGTCTATGACATGTACCAAGCATTACATGCCATGATAAAAATCATAAACAATGCAGAAATTTAATTGAAGGTAAACTAATTTAAATGCATGAAATGATAAATTTTTGTGCCACCACTATAAAATATTTTTGACGGGTTGTCACACACCGTAAAATTATTTATATGGGGCGCAGAATTTTTATAATGCAATGCTAGAAATAAATATGTCTAAGAAAATTATAAAAGATGAAATTTAAAATGCGGATAAATATCGAGTTACCTTCCGGTGAGGATTCAGATTTTTAAAAGTCCTCCGAATTGGACCTTCCAAAATATTTATTCCGTTGATGATCCCGAGATGCATCCTCTCGTCTCCGGTGGTTGTACTATCTGATCTTCTTCTACCATCTTCGCGGATTTGTTGAGCTCTTGTTTCGACTTGAATGCGAATTGCTCTTCTTGTCCATTTATAGTGAACTTGATTTCTCCCTTCCCGACATCAATGTGTGCATTGGCGGTACTCAAGAAGGGTCTTCCAAGGATGAGTGACACCTTTGAGTCTCGGATGCATATCCAAGATACTACAAAGTCTACCGGCACGAAGAACTCTCTTATCTTGACTCGGTATGTTTTCAGAATGCCCAATGGATAACGAACCGATTGGTCGGCTAGTTGTAGACACATTGATGTTGGCTCAAGTGTATTGTGGTTGAGCTTGTAGTAGACCGTGCGGCATCACACCGACACTTGCTCCAAGATCACGAGTGCATTATTGAAATGTTGATCTCCGATTGTGCAGTCGATAGTGGGACATCCTGGATCTTTCTTCTTTTCGGTAGTTGGTTGAGGATGGCCGCACTACATTCTTTGGTTAGCTTGATCACTTCATTAGATGGCAAAGGGGTCTCTTCTTGTTAAGAATATCTCTTATGTACTTGGCATAAGTGGGGACCTGTATGGCATCCGGCAGAGGTATATTGACATATAACTTTTGAATTACCTCCACGAACTTACCAAACTGCTCATCTGTCTGTTGTGGTCCTCTCTTCCTCCGAGGAAACGGTAAGTAGTTTGTATCTCGAAAATTTTGTCTCATTTCCTGGTCTTGTACTGGCTCTCGTACTGATTCTTGTGGTAATTCTTCTAACTCAGGTTGGAAATTCTCTTCTTCTGCCACTGGTGGTAGCACGATTGGCCTTCTTGCTCCTTTTGGATAGGGAGGATCTCTAGTGGAACTCCTCTTCTTGTAGTAATAGATCTTACCTGCTCAGGGTTAGTGGCAACAGGCAATGCAACGGCCAATTTTGCTAACTTTTCTTCTATCTTTGTATTGAACTCTTGTTGGTCATTAATGGCAGAGGAGAAACTATCCATTTTAGTACTTAAATTTTCCAAGGTTTTATCATAAGCAGCAAGCCTATCCTCCATAGATGAATTGATCTTGGACTCGTTGTAGGACCAACTCTCTTAAAGTAGGTTGCTTTGTATAATTACCTCGATCGTGTACCTTGGTTAGTGGGTGGTTGCACCCAATGTGGAACCTTTCTCACGGGAGGACTTGAATTCTGCTTATATGTTGCTTCAATCGCCCTTTGATCTTCCTTGTACTTGGCCCTCTGGTCGAGCCAGTGGAGTAAAGTATCCATCTTGGTTGACAATGCATTTACTTCTTCAATTGCTTCTTCACTCGGTGACAATCTTGAATGTTGTCTTGGGACCACTTTGATTATCTCGCTATCTTCTCCATAAGTCTTTTGGCTCTCCCAAGAGTGAGTGATAAGAATGATCCTTCAAATAGCCAGCTTGCATCTAGGTGCTCACGCGTCTTTGGAGTTAATCCATGATAGAAACCTTGCATGAGTAACCATTTTTCCATTCCATGATGGGGACAATCTTGGATGTATCCTTGCAAACGCTCCCATGCTTCCGACATGGTCTCCGTCTTCTCGTTGGAAGTTGGTAATCTTTCCTCTTAAGGCATTGGTCTTGCCTATTGGGAAGAATTTTGCTAGAAAGGCCTTGGAACACTTCGCCCATGTATTGATATCTTCTTTATTTGCATAGAACCACTGCTTCGCTCTTCCCACTAGTGAGAAAGGAAAGAGGCGAAGAAGTATGAGGTCTTCTTTAACTCCTTCTATGGCGATGGTGTTTCCAATTTCCATGAAGTCTTGTAAATGTGTACTTGCATCTTCA
Organism: Themeda triandra; assembly: GCA_018135685.1. Taxonomy (NCBI): domain Eukaryota; kingdom Viridiplantae; phylum Streptophyta; class Magnoliopsida; order Poales; family Poaceae; genus Themeda; species Themeda triandra. The sequence continues at coordinate 32,432 of JAENPR010002502.1, read as the reverse complement.
TGTACCTTTCCACTGAATTGGACAGCTTGCACCATGTTGATGAGACTTGGCTTGAGCTCGAACTCCATATTATTGTCCATTGCTGGACCAGTACGGATGCTCTCTATTGTTGGAGCAGAGAACTCCAGTAAGGTCTTCTCAGCCATCTTGATTGGTGACGAGCTTCCTTCTTGATTGAACTGACTCGATGATCGAGATTTGAATGAATCATATTCAATCCCGCTAATACCCCGTATAAAATATAAACAAAGAAAAACAACAGGGGGTGAACCTCGCCAAAGTAGAGGTGACTAGTGACAATCACTCATTTTCTAAGTATCTCGCTTAAGCAATTTTTCTCTAAAAGTTTATTCCTTCCCCGGCAACGGCGCCAAAATGCTTGTTGACACTTCTAACACCACTCACGCTAAGTTGTCATCCCTAGCATGGCGCTTAAGTGTTGGTATAGAAACTGCTCCTCTAGTCAAGAAAATATGGGATCCGCAAGCGAACAGATAATACACCATCGTAGCATTTTACCGGAAGTATTCCGGTATCGTAATTTATATTTAGCTCAAGGGAAAGAACTAAGGACTTAAACAATGAGATAAACTTGCTAGACACGACTACTTATGAGTGATTGATTGCACTGTCACATACTTTGGCGAGGGTAAACCATGATAAATAAGGGAATATAAAGTAATAAGCTCGGGGTATAAATCACACAGAGATTAGATATAGACTACTCAACATAAGGCTGATTAGTGCAAGAAATAGAAATCCTATGTAGGTTCTAATCTACTAAGTCATTCATCTACTCTAACGCTACACTATCACATATAGCACAAAAGACTCTTCATCTATGTATAAGGATCATTGCTATAACAAGCCAAGACATAGCAGACTTACTACGCAACTTTGGTTCTCTAGACCTATCAACGGGGATGGAATACAAAGGACTCAATGGAACCGTCACTTCCGCGATCTACCACACGACCCGCCAATAGGGTGCATTTGCGGAGTAAACGGCATCTAAGCACCATGCTCACATGAAATCTACCACCTAACCCTCCCGCGAAGAGAGCTAAGCGCTTTGCAAACATATACATAAACTTATTATCAATCATAACCATATCAAATGTAGAACTAGAATAAACTAGGAACATAATAAATAGAAACATAATGATATTAGAATAAAGTCACAAGAATAGATACAAGATAATACCAAATTCGATGATGAAGATCTGGAATTCCGAGCACAGTGCGCCCGATTCTTCCTCTATCTAGTCTAAACCTATGTAGAACTTGAAGATCTAGAGTAGCTATTCTAATTCTCTCGTGGAGAGATCTCTAAACCCCGGCTTTGCCGATGGCTACCTCTCGAATAATGAATTCTTGAATGAATTAGGGTTTCACCCAGGGGCCAGGGGCTCTGAATATATAGCCTCCTAGGATGCACCACAGCCATCGGATCAAACCGACCTAAATGGATGAAAATTATTGCTCCTCAAGGTCGGTGGAGGCAGGATCCGCGAGCCTCCACCTGATTGGTGGAGGTGGAGAGGCGGCCGCCCCACACCTGGAGTCGGCCGCCCCTGCCCAATGACAGGTGGGGCTCCGCTTCCAGGGTTTGCCTTCTGGAGTCTTCTAGAGTATACAATTTTACCCGTTCGGTCTTTCTCTCTATGTAATCATGACATGTGGGCCTCCTTGGATGTTTTCCTGATAATCCCCTGTGAAAACACATATTCACCAAAACTTGTGGAATCTGTCAATTTAAACCCTAAGTTTATGGTGGTGAACAGATTATACCCCTCTTTCTCTCTTTGGTTGACATATAAAATTGATCATTAACAACCGTCAACATGGGTCCACAGCATAACCACACTCAATGCCTATAAAGACTACACTCAATGCCTACAAAATGATATATAAAAATAGATGGGTTTTCCTAATCTAGTAAGCATGAATATATGGTCAGTGGTAGGAATTTGAACTCTCTTCATAAAGGAACTCATCATGCGAATTTAATATTTTCAAATAAATTCTCCGAACTCTAGTATCTCTAGGAACAAGATGGACAAGACTCAAAACCTTCCCATATCAATCTCGTCAACCACCTAGACTTAGATTAAGTGTTTGCTACCCACAGTTTCAGGTTCGTAGCAAATCTCAAATCTAAACAAATTGTGTCCAAAACTCGAGAGAGTGCAAGGTTGAAAACTAGGTACTTGAAAGGAATTATGGCAGAGCAACTATTCATCATCTCCATGTAGAGTTTATTCTAGGGATCACTTTTAAGACAGATTGCAAGAGCTCTCCAAAAGAAGAAAAGATAAATAAGGAAATCTTTCTGGGTTTCTATGGTTATCCATCTTTTTTAGTTGTTTTAACAAAGCAAACTCTAACAAGGCATAAGTAGATAAGTTGGAAACACTTAGCTTGGTACACGGGGGATGCCCTCCCCCAAGCTGGATGTTGACATAGTCTGCTGATGTTGCTGACAGGCAATGAAGACGTTCTAGTCCTCCAGGAGTGTTGTAGATAGTTGCTGTTGGAGACAACACTTGAATGTTGTGGGCAGCACTCCGACAGGGGACTGGATGTCCTTCTGCCTGTTAGCTCTTCTTGATCCTTGATGTTCTGTGAAGCTCAAATAGACAACAAAGCTTGTGGAACTTGATTAAGCGTTAGTGATAAAACTTCTAGGCCTTGGTTGTCTAGAACTTCCCTAACTTAAACTTATTCTAACAGATCTCAAGAAATATTTTTATCTTTTTATTATTTAAAGAATGCAAACAGGGAAAGATAAATATGCTTTGAGAAATTATTTTTGTGCCACCACAGTGAATGATTATCCACATGGGGCTTAATGATTTTCTAGGATGTAAATGAGAAAATAAATATGTTAAGGTAAAAACAATGCAATGCTGAAAAGGAAATGCCGATAAATACCAAGTTACCTCTTGGCGTGGCGTTCGGTGGTTTTAAGTCCTCCAAACAGACTTGTCATGTTCGGCTCATTTTTCAAGGGGCGCATTGGCCGGCGCTCCGATGGTGTCGCCTCGTGTGTAGGAATTGATTCGATTTTGCTTTTACCTTTCACACCTTCTTTGTTGGAGAGGGTGACCTTGAGGAGGAAGCTTCTTGGGGCACTTATTTTTCTTCTTTGGTAGCACCTCTTCTTCTTCTCGCAATGTTCTTCTCTTCGGGTATCGATCTTCATATCTAGACACTTCTCCCTCATAGTCACCCCATCCATCTCGTAGTGATGTTCTTCTTGTTCTCGCGACGGGTACGCTGCCTTCTCCTTGCTCTGTTCTTCTTGGGCTCCTCGATGATTATATAATTATTGTTGAAGTAGCGGCGTACCTTCTCGGTGGGAAAGTGGAAATGAATCTCTCCTGTTCCAATATAGATGATAGCTCGTGGTGTTCAGAATGGTCTTCCTAGGATGATCGGAGGGTCGTAGTCATCTCCCATATCGATGACTAGGAAGTCTCGTAGGGACATAATGGTCATCTATTTGGATGAGGACGTCCTTCACTTCTCCTTCGACGAAGCGGAATGTCCGATCCGCCATCCGCAATTTGTGCATAGGTGGGCTCCAAAGGCATAGCACCATATAGATATTCATAGGTTACCTTGGCCATAATGTTGACGCCGATCCGGTGTCACTGACATGCCTTATTGAAAGAGCTTCGTTGATGGAGCATTGAATGGTTGGGACACCCGGGTCATCTTTCTTGATTAGACGTGGGGACCTGAGTAGGTGGTCATGCTCCTTGTGGACTGCAGTGACCATCCTCACTGTCTCCGTTTTCTTGGTCTTCTTATCCTTGGTCTTGTTCTTCTTAGCTGAATTCTTCTTCTTCTTCTCATTGTTCTGGATGAGGGTGTGCTGAACCGCAAAGACTGTTCTTGAAGAAGAAGGTCTCTCTCTTGCCCTTGATGTTGAAGATGATCTTGGCGGTGTTGGCGTACATGATAGCTCTCCGGCCCGGTGTTCAAGAATGGTCAGCCCGAAATGATGGGGGACCTTTCATCACCTGTATCCACTACCACGAAGTCTCGGGAACATACGAGTTGCCTACTCGTACACATATGTCTTCTAGTATGCCCAAGGGGACACGGAGTGACCGATCCGAAGCCGCAAGCACATGGTTGTATATATTAAAAGACATCTCGAATAGCTTCTCGTATATCACTCTTGGCATGATGTTGATGCTTGCACCGAAGTCACGTATTGCCTCATTGAAGTTGGTACTTCCAATGGAGATCGGAATGACCGGTCTCCCCGGATCGCCCTTCTTGATTGGCGAGTTGAGTCAATCCATGACCCCTTCGATGGGTCACTCTAGCCGCTTCTACATTGAATATATCAACAAGATTTGCGCTTCGAGCTCTTCCGGTTGTCCCGCCAGCTTACCTTGGCCGACGGAAGGAGCAAAGTTGGCAAGCTGTTGTACGTGACACTCTAGCATTTTGTTGAAGCTGAGCTGATTCTTGATGGCATTGGAAAAGCCATCCATTCTATTGCCGAGTGTCTCTAGGACCTTGTCATTTGATGCCGCCTTCTTGGACAATTGTCCATCAACTTGCCTTGATTCAAAGACTAACTCTCTCAAAGGTGGCCGATTATAATTATTGTAGGAGGAGCTGTTACCTTGATAGTTGCCTGAATAATTGTCTGAGTAGTTAGGCCTCTGCTATTGATTCCAGCCTTGATTCTGCTGAGGACGATAGTAATTGTTGTTGTTGTTGTTGTTGTTGAGGTAGTTCACGTCCTCCTTCATCTCTGGGCAGTTAGCACCTGTGTGCCTAGTCTCTCCACAATCTTCACATGTCATGCGAGCATCATGTATATGCATGACTTCTTTCTTCTCAGGGGCTCTCTCATCGAGCCTCTTCATTAACAGTCCATTTTGGCAGACAGCATGTCTACCTCCTTCAGCTGGTGCATTCCTCCACCTCTCTTGCGGGTCTGAGTTCTTTCTTCACTCCAACCTTGGTTGGATGCCATCTTCTCCACAAGAGCCGTGGCTTGAGGAATAGTGAGTGATAAGAATGCACCTCCAAAGCCAGCATCCATCGTCTCACGTGTGTCGTTGCCGAGCCCATGGTAGAATGTCTCGCATAAGCAGCCAATTCTCCATGCCATGATGAGGACATTCAAGGATGTAGTCTTGAAAGCGCTCCCAAGCTTCTGGGACAGTCTCATCATGTTGTTGCTGAAAGCTTGATATCTTCCCACGAAGAGCATTTGTCTTGCCCATGGGAAAGAACTTCGCCAAGAAATTGGTGGAACATAGTGCCCACGTTGTATTCTTCTCCTTATTGGCATAGAACCACGTCGCTCTCCCCAAAAGTGAGAATGGGAAGAGGCGAAGTAGTATAGCATCTCTCGGGGACATCCTTTATGGTGAATGTGCTACAAATCTTCAAAGTGTTGGAGATGAGCACTAGCATCTTCATGGGCCTTCCCACGTAACCGGCTTGCTTGCACCATGTTGATCGCAGCTTGAGCTCAAAAGCTCTATCGATGTCCGTAGCCGGTCCAAGCATGAATGTTGTCCGTAGTGGAGCCGAGAACTCACGGAGTGACTTGTTCGCCATGGCTTCAAATGCGGTGTCTAGTCTCGAACGAAAGATCGACTTTCGCTTCCGACAAACTTTCAAGTTGAGTTGATGATGATGATTGATTGGTCTTCTTCAACTTATTTCTGGTCTTCCTGAATAAAGCTTCTGGATTGTCAATATAATTATTAGGAAGAGTTGTCTTGATTACCCTGCATAAGATACACAAGTAGACAAAACAAGGGTAATCCTGTAGAGAAGGGTTAGTATGACAAAGACAACTCAATCACATTATCTAGTGCAATGCTGCTCATTATCCATTGGCTTTCAACCTTCCCCGGCAACGGCGCAAAAAATGCTTGTTGACATTTCTAACGCCACTCAGTGTTAGGTTGTCATCCCCAACATGGCGCCAAAAATGCTGGTACTAATAAATGCAACTGCTACTAGAAATAAATATGGGATCCGTAAGCGCACAGATAATACCGATGTAGCATTTTAACCAGGAGTAATCCAGGTATCGTTATTATTTATAATTTTACCACTGGGAAGGGAATGCACTAGATAATGAGTGATGAGCAATGCACATGCGATAATGGAGAGCTTAACCTTGTCTGTATCGATCATCTCATACAGGGTAAGTATCACATAAAATATAGGAATGAATGATAATTGACATAAGATAAATGAGAGCATTTAGCCACATAAAATAATAGTAATAACCATCTCAACTTAGCACTCTAAGCTTATAACACTAGCATGGACTAGGACGATCTAGGGTATAATCCTATGTTATTCTAACTATAAAGTCAAAGCATACAATGATTAGTGCAAGAACATCTAGCAATCATGGCGGGAAAAGGTTATATCTATGCATAGTGATATTACCGAGAAGACTAGAGACATAGCAATGACTTCAATGTAATAGGGGTATTGTTCCGCTAGACCTATACTCGAGAGAAGGGCTACAAAGGACTCAACAGATCGTCACTCCCGCGATCTACCTCACGGTCCGGAATATAGGGTGCAATCGCAGATAAATACGGTGTAGGCACCATGCCTACACAATATCTATCACTCACCCATTGGCCTAATGAGCAAGCGCTATACGATCCTATGCATAAACATAATTCTAGTCCAACTATGCTAAACATATAATCAAAGTAGACTAAGAACGATATAATTGAGAACATAATCAAATAGAGCAAAGTCAATTTTGATATAATAGAATAGAATAAAGTACTATTCATAGTTTCATGAACAATGATGAATATTACAAGAATGTAGAGGGGAATTACCAAGAACTTCGACAGATCCGGACTCCAAGCTAGACTTGACTCCCTCTAGATCTATTCCTATGTAGCTATGCTACTAAACTATGGAGCTCTAATTGAGATGGAGGCTCGGCTTCTCCGAATTCTCTCGATGAATGAATGGAGAATGAATTAGGTTTCACCCGGGTCGGGGCTCAATATATAGCCCTCTAGGATGCACCACAGCCCCTCGGATCAAACCGACCTAAACGGACGATTATTATTCATCCTCAAAGGCGGTGGAGGCATAATCCGCGAGACTCAACCCGATTGGTTGAGGTGGTGGGTCGGCCACCTTGGGCCGATCAATGCCGTGGGGCCCTCGGTTTCGTGTGTCGCCTTCGGAGTCTTCTAGAGTATACAATTTTACCCGTTCGGTCTTTATCTCTATGTAATCCCGACATGTGGGCCTTCATTAGGTTCTTTCCTGATAACCCCCTGCAGAAATAGACAATCACCAAAACTCGTGGAATTCTGTCAGTGTAACCCCTATATCTAATAGGTGAACTCATATTAGTCCTTTCTCTTGCTGCGTTGACGGTATAAAAATGATACTTAACTACCGTCAACATCGGTCGACCAGGGTCTGGCTGACCTGTGGGTCTCACTACCCTTCTAGAAGGTCCAGGTGGCTGTGGGAGCAGTGCCAAGGTGTCAGTCCACCTAGGCCAGGTCGGCCGACCTGGACCTGAGGTGTCTGGCCCACCTGGCAGCTTCCTGGTGATGTCCTGACTTGTCACGTGTAGTCTTGTCCGAAGTTGGGTTCACTTGATATCTTGCTTGCTTCTATGTGGATCCTTGGTCCAATGTACCAATTGATTGGAATGTTGAGTTGTGGTACATTTGGATCCAGGATCAGGTCTTTGTTGGCATTTCTTAGCACAATTACCAAAATAGACTTAGAGCCTAATTTCGATAACGGCGCGCCAGAACGCTAAATGGCTTTACTCGGCATATTTACTAGAAACCGGTTCTAGCAACTACACGAGTGTTGCCAAGAGATAGATCACATCCTATTAGAATAAATATCCACAAGCGCATGGATCTATCGTTGCAGATTTCACCCTAAGTATTCGGGGCATCGTTATTTATAATTTCCCAAAGGAAGGCATGGGGTAGTTAAGTAATCTAGCATGGGTATGAATACAATATCTAGTATGAGGAGAAACCGACCAATGTGCTATACAGGGTAAGCATACGGTAGTTTGGATAGTGGACACACACTTAGAGCAACCTCAAAGGAATAAAGATAAAATAAAGAATAAAGAATAATCTACGCGGAGCGATGTGTCCTATACAGTCAATGCTAGAACAGCTAATTCCACATGTTATACAAGTCAAGACTCGACTATAGACTAGGAATATGGGGAGACCGCGGCAACTGGTCTGCCAGTCAATGGCGGCATTTACGAACTCCTACTCAACATGCGAACGTGGGGGATTACAAGGACGGACAGGGCTGTCACCACCTGCCGCCTACCACCTCAACCGTGGCATGCCGACATATCTGAAGGTTCCCTCGCATCCGGACACCATGTCCGCATACTAAGGAGCTACCCACATCCCCCCAAGACTCCCACCCTACGGATGGATGAGCTAGGACATAGGCAAACCCGAAGGCACATCGAACCGCTATTCCTCTCCTACAATCTAATCTAAATAAGTAAAACATATGAACGATGAAGAACAATGTAGAACACGATGAACAACTCTCACAAGAACTATGGCCTAGTTCTTGATCATCGAATATATCGTGTACTAGACTATACTCTAGTTCATATGCACGACTATATAAATGTAATGAGAACTTGACTAAGGAAGAATGCTCCATAGATTTATACCAAGAGTGTAGCTTTTCTTCCTGGAGACAAGCTCTCCAAGTAGCTTTGCCTAGCTCCAATGGACTAATGCTAAGACTAAAGAACAAGTGTGAGGAGGTGAGATGGCTCCAAATGGTGTGTGTGAAGGTGGGGGCCTCTCCTCTTCATTTATAGGGCGCTGGAGGTGGTTCAGGGGCATTGAGGTAAAATAACCAAAAACCGTCATGCCCTAGATGGAAGGAGGCAAACCGCTTGGCCGGCCCACCCGGCGCAGAGCCGGGCGCGCGCGCGCCCCCGACCGCCTTTGGCGTGTGGGCCCGGGCCGTCCTTCCGGGCCGCGCCTCGGGGTGTTTTGGCCCACTTCGACCCCGAGGTGGGCCGCCTTGTTTCCTTTGCCTTTTTACGCCTTCCGAAAAGCGCCTTTTTATTCTAAAATTCCCGCACTTGGTGTATATTCGCAAAACAATATTTTCTCCAAGCACAAAAGGAACTAGGTCAATAGTAAAAATATATGTGAAATAAAATATTTATTTCCCCCATAATGACCTATAGTCGGCGGGTAGAAATCGGAGTTAAGGACCGCCAACAAGATCCCCCAAGCTTACCCCTTGCTCGTCCCGAGCAAGTCTTTGCTTTGGGTTGCTACGATGCCGATTATATCTCAAGTGTACAAGCTAAAAGAGAGCGTTCTACTGCTATTTGAATAAATCGGCAATTGTATCTACTCTATGATTCCTGATGGAGTGGGGCTTCTAATTGTCTCAAGTCTTGGGCGATTGCAAAATAGAACAGTTTCAAAGACCGGTGCTTTTCATTCGTCCCAAGATCAACTTTCAGTCCGGAGGTTTTGTAAGTTTTTATAAATAAACCAAGTTCCTCAAATGACCCACTCGATCGCTCAATTGTGTATAGTAACCTCACCAAAGGCATTTTCAAATTTTTGCCTTCTTCCTACCACTAAAAGCTGAGAGTGGAGTTTTGGGTAGGTATGTAAGTGGGCGTACTTGTATCACATATGTTGTAAGGTCAAGGATTGAACCTTACGGAGATTAAGCTATACACCTTGATTGAGATGTGCAAGTGTGTGGATAGAATGAAAGATGATTCCTAATTTTTGTGGTATTTTTGGGTCTCCATGCATCATGACATACTCTCTTTTATTGGTGAATGTGATGAAGAAATGATGGGCTATCATAGAACAACTAAAACTATTCTCTCATTTTTTTTTTGAACGGGGATCTAAGATTTTTCCCGTTTGCCTACAAGGGTGATAAATCTTCTAACTATATATATCTCTTTTTTTTTCTTTCCTCTCTTTCTTTTCTCTCATTTTTTTTCTGACTAAGAACATAGCCCAAAACTTTATTGATGGAAAGGATGAGGTGGAGAGATATGTCATGATGAACAATGCATGGAGAATTTTGCAACTACAATAGAGGGGTGCGCGATCCTCAGGGTAAGGGTCGGCATTTTAATTTGGTGGAAAAAATGGTGCGCAACTCTCAGTGTAAGAGTCGGCGGATGGTGAAGGGTGCATGTTGTGCGCAACTCTCAGTGTAAGAGTTGGCGTTTATTTGGTGGGTGCAAGTGAATCTTAATCATGGGTGTAGAGTCATAATCTCACGTCGGTAACAGTTCGACCGAACTCAATGTACGAACAAGCAGCGTATAAAGGTTCTTATTCTACAAATAAATCATATGGCTCTGGTGGGTATTTCGCGATCATTGAGGAACTATTGTTTTTGAAAATTTTTGGAAAAAAGACGACATCAGGTTTTCTCAAAGGGACAAAGTCATTGCTGTGCTCTAAGTCACTATATCATATCGCGCAATAACCTAGATAAGAGTAATTGTATGCAGCCCACTAAATCAAGTTTCTAGAGCATGATAATGTCAAGCCGATAAACCCAAATATTAGAGAAAACTCTATTTTAGACAAGTACAAACGAGACATAAAAACAGCAACCAATCATTTTAACATGGGTGGAACTAAACATTTCATAGCACATATATGGAATGGAATATTTTTTTTGAATTTTTCAATGCAAGAAACTTGAATTTAAACATGCTAAAATGGAAAATAAAATTACAAGAAATTAAATATGCAATGCAAAAACCTCAAGTGGGGGTCCTCCCCCGTACCCACGGGACCTCCAAGAGGGCCCTTTGCTCCTCCAAATGCGGAGGCTCTCTTCGCAAGAGCATCGAACCGCGCCCGTGCTTCGCGCCGCCACCGGGTCATCGCATGCATAAAGCCGCCCAGTGTTCCCGATGTCGTTCGTCGGATCTCGCAGCCTGTCCAATGCGTGCATTGACCGAGGCCAGCCGGGCTCCTCGCTCTAGTGGTGGTGAGTCGACGGTGTACCACCTCTCGTCGCTCCTACTGTCGGTCCACTCCTCATCGGACCATGCCCTCTCGCCGGTCCGTGCCGGGCCGAGGGTACTGCTCCCATCCTGAGTAGCCTGAGTAGCCTGAGTAGCCCTGATAGGCCTCCCATCCACCATAACCATACTGCTGGGGAGGCTATACAGGGGCATCTGGTTGAGCAGGGGAGTCAGGCTGTGCATAAGCCTCAGCCCCTCCTCTAGTGGCTCTCGGAGTCTGTTCTTCCGTGCGTGCTTCTTCTGTAGTCTTCAAATCAAAGGTGAGCACGTCACAGTTATATAAATAGAGATCCGGGTTAGGTAACCGAATCTTATTTACATAACCGGCAAAGAAGAAACAGATATGATCTTTTCCATCGGCCTTCAAAGTGTGTCCTTGGGTTAGGGCACGCAAATCACAAATCGGCCGATCAAGAGGAATGCACTCAACATCGTTACCATCTAGTGCTCCTACGGCGTTGGCAATGCGAGTAACAAGAGAGGTGCAATCGATAGCATAAGACTTCTTAACCATATCTAGCCAGTGGAGGCACATCTCCTTGGCGGAGCGACCTTGAACTTGTGAACCATGGCATAGAGAAGCTTAAGTTCTACAGAATGCACCCATCTAGTTTTGCCAGCAGGAAACAAAGTCATAGAAATCCAATGATGCATGAGTCTAAGGGTAGGGTGTTGGATCTGCATGTTCAGGGGTTTGAAACGTCCAACTTCTACCCTACCCGAAATCTTCTCCCAAAAAGAATTGCGATCAAAACCAGGGATAGATGCATCTAGCTTAAGTGCACACTTATAGTGAAAGCCTAGATGATGAGCGAGTTCCCCCAAGTAAGATAATACTCCGTGCCAAACAAACGGAAGTAAATACGCTCATCATCATAATCAAGTGTGCAAAGAAACTGCATGGTCAAGAGACGCGAACCTTGCTCATCGATGGGCTCAATGTTTTCCCAACCAACCGCCCTCCAAATGGTTTCGAAGTCGGTGTTCATACCTATTTTCTCGATGAGGTTGGCGTCGTAGACCGTCGTGTGGTTGAAGAGCCGATCCTTGAGGCGATGGTACCTCTGCAGCTCCTGCTCTCCCTCCAGGACGAGGTGAGGGGCGTCGACCGCGTAGATCCCCTCGGGCTCGGGGGTCGCGGGTGCCGCCTCCTCGGCCACTTCTGGCTCGTAGGGGGCACCTTGGTAAGAGCTCGAGGCCTCATCGTACCCCCCATGAACTGTAGTCGCTCATGGTGGACTACGCTGGTGGCTAGCTCTCGGGTGCGAAAGAACTAGTGGAAGTTGATTTTCCACACCCGAGACTAGCTCGAGCTCTTACTCTCTTGCTCAAAACTTGCTAGTGGAAGCTTGTGGCATAGGAAGTGGGGGTGAAAGAGAGTGAGAGTGTAAGAAATGGGAGGTGGTTGCTCACCCCGGCCACCCCCCTCCTTTTATAGCCGGATCACCAGCCGAAAGGGGGAGGGGCAACGGCTAGGAGCCGTTGGCCGCCGGCCCGGGCCCCACCTCGGCAGGCCTGGCGCGGCCACGCCTCGGGCGCGCGCGCCCAGGTGGGCCCCGCCGACGCCCTGCCTTGGCCGTTGGGCGCGAACGGCTAGCCCTTGGCGCTAGCCGTTGGTGATTCTGCCCCGGCCGTTCAAAATCATTTTTTTCAGAGAAGAAGTTTTATTTTCCTCTTTTTTTTCTTCTACTCTTTTTCTCTCTCTCTCCTTTTTTTTCGAGTAGCAAGAAAAATACTTACCGACCTGCTTGTCGGTGCTCTTATTTCTCCCCCAAGCTTGCTTGGCTTTAACAGGGGTGACCAAACCCTGTTGCAATCATGTTTACCGACTCGGGCGGGACCTCGGGTTGCCCCGGGATTCTTCTCTTGTCAGCATTCGTAGGGATCGCTGTGGCAATCTGGGCGAGCTGGGTCTCTATCATCTTGTTGAAGTTTAGCTGGTTCTTGACCGTGGATGATAGGCCCTCTATCTTGTTATTCATATTTTCCAAGATCTTGTCATTTTGGATCATCTTTTTGGTGAGATTTTCGTTGATCTTGGCTTGGCCGTAAACCAGGTCCTTCAATGAAGGTTGATTCGAATTAAACCCGGAGGTGTAATTTGAATTACCTTGGAATGGAGGACGGGACTGGTTATTCCAGCCATTCCCTCCTCCTTGCTGCTGGCGGAACCCATTGTTGAGGTAGGCGGCTGTTGACACTAGATACGCACACGAAAGAATCAAAGAGAAATAATCCGCAAGCGCACGGATATCGGTGAGCACTTCACCCGGGAGATAAGTCCTGAGTATCGTATTTGTTTTTATCCGCTAAGAGAAAACGTGCAATAGACTAACCCGATCTTTACTACTACCCCCCGGGCTGCTAGTCAAGTGAGAATTAAGCGATATAGAGAGAACTCCTTCGTCGTCTTCTTCCAACCTATGGCAAGCTTTGAGACTATTGTTCTAAGGGGGTACCCGAGGAATAGACACCACAAATAATGCTAAACCTAGCACAAAGGACCTACCTTACCTACCAACGGGAAGTGGATTACAAAGGTAATAAAGGGATTGTCACTTCCCTCACTACTACCACGGTTCCGCCGAATAGGGAGCATCTACAAGTGAACCTAGCCTAAGCACCACGCTTATGCTAAAGAACGATTACTCTATTCCCAACGCGAAGCGAATAAAGTAAACTTGTAAACCAAAGAACAATAATAACAACGAACTTACTAGTATTAGAAGTTGAATTGCCGAATGATTCGAAACCAAGCCTCGGGTTAGGAGACTTGATCCCGCAGTACACCGGAGAGGAGACACCGACAGCCGGGCTTCCTCCAAATCTACCTCCACTCTATACTCTCTCAATCTCTCTTGATACTAATACCCTATAGAGATAGATCCATTCGAGGGACCCTTCTCTATCTAACTCTCTCTCTAGATTGAAGTCTTGAATGAATTGGAGAATGAATTAGGGTTTCACCCGGGGCCGGGGCTCGCTTATATAGCCCCCTAGGATTAACGACAGCCCTCGGATCAAACCGACCTAAATGGACGATAATTATTAATCTTCAAAGTCGGTGGAGAGGCGAGATCCGCGAGACTCCACCGATTGGTGGAGCCGGGGAGTCGGCCGACTCCCCTTCCCCGGGTCGGCCGACCCCCGGCCAATGCCGAGTGGGCCCTGTGCTTCGTGTGTTGCCTTCTCGGAGTCTTCTAGATTATACAATTTTACCCGTTCGGTCTTTATCTCTATGTAATCATGACATGTGGGCCATCTTGGTTGATTTTCAGCCGTCACCCCGCAGAAATAGATATTCACCAAAACTCGTGGAATTAAATGCGCTGGTAACCCTATATCTATCAAGTATTTATGAATAGGTCCATTTGCATGTTAAGTTGATGGTTAATTTTATGAGTTAACGACCGTCAACAAACTCCCCCACACTTGTCTTTTACTCGCTCGAGGAAAAGGATGGATTACTTTAAGCATAGCCTCAAACTAAGACATCAACATTAGATTATCCCCGATCATACCTCGCACCAAGGGATTCAAAGTGTCTACCATTGAACTTTGGGGAGTTGAAAGATGGAACAGCGCGAAGTAGAGGTCCATCTTCTATTAATCCTGTTACTTGGAGTTTTTATAACATTTTTGCACAGAAAACTTAGCTTACCCTTCTCCACCATGTAGTACACTCGAATCACTCTTTATATGTGGTATTTGTGGATCTCACCATTAAGTATAGAGCACTCAAATCTCTCAATATATGTAGTATTTATGGAACTCTCCTTGAGGCATGTGAAAGGGTATGCCTCCTATTCTATATAGGCTTATGTGGAGTTTAAGGTACGTCAAGGAATAGCATTTTTACCTGCGCATATTGATTAGTCAAAAACGGGAACCAAGGAGAGGGGGACCTTACTCTAGATCAAGTGTGTGCAAGTGTGTGGAATATTTGGTGGCTAAATTGATGATAATAATGCTCCTTCCCTCTCTTGCACACGCTTCTCTTGAACATTGCTTTGCTTGATCTTCTCTTGGATAGCTCTTTGAGCTTCTTTGAACTTTCCTTCTCTTGGAATCACAATACTTTGGAGCTCATGGGCTATCTCTTTTCTTTTCTTTCTTCTTCTTTCTTTCTTCTTTTTTTTAATAACATTATTTTTGCATAGCCCATGTCTCACTCTCGGACACAATAACTTTCTTGAATACGATGATGATGTTGACTATAATAATCTTCTTGCAACAGCTGGATGATGATAACAATCCTTGGAGCATATAGAAATCCTAGAAAGTGTATGTATCCTCTCCCAGTGTAGGAGATGGATGAATGGCGGAAAGCATGTTTTTGCGCACTCCCAGTGTAGGAGCAGCAGATATATATGTGGGTGTAAGTGCACTTGATCATATGAGTAAGAGACCCTTCTCTAAGGCTCTAATACCGCCAAGACTATTCTCAACACAAATAAAAGCTTATGTGCCGTCTTTCGAATTTTATCGACGAGGCTCTATAGGCATTTATAACCACGGAGGAGAAGTATAGCTAACATTTTAAGATTTTTGGAAAGAAATTCTCCAAGCAAACTCAGGACATCAAGAAATCGAGTTCTCATGGTCCATGCTATATCACTCGTCCTCAACAACTTAAGTAAAATGGGGTTCCTATAAAATACGTTCCCAACAAAGAATGGGATTCCCGGGGAATTATCATGGTGTGAGTCTATCTTGGGGTCATGATTAAAATAATCTACCTTCTCAATATATATAGCAAGTGATTTTAATTCAAAGTGTTCCCCAAACGAATCGGAAAAACATGATCGGTATAAATTTTGGAATGTAGGGAAACAAACCTGACCGTGGACGAAAGTTGGAGCCAAATGGGCCCAGCCCATGGGCGGCCGACTCCATTTATGGGTCGGCCGACCCTAGCAGTGGCCCTCGGGGTCCGCTTAGTCGTGCGTGATCTTTACGTCATATACTCTCAAATATTTTTGCTGGTTCGCCGATATCCGTTAATCTCGTCAAATCGGTTGCCTCCCCACACTAGATTCCCGTTATCTTCATTCACAACAAGGTGGAGACAAAAGAGGCAACACATATGCAATAATGAATATAACTAGAAAACTTTATTTCATCTCCATTAAGGCCGGATTACAAGTATTGAAAAGAACTAAGATCGAAACTTTAACTAAGCACTCTTGCAAACTAAAACTTTTAATCTAAACACACTAGGCCTTTCTGATGCTAAGATAAATCTCATCTAATCAATTCGCTTTTCTAGAGCGTCTAGCCTCTTTTCTAGCTTATCCGTCCTCTTCTCTTGCGCACGAAGTCTATCTATGAGAGTGACAATGCTCTTTTCCCGGATATGTTGGGCGTTTCGCAGATGTTATAACGTCGCGGCCGAGTTTCTAACTCCTTCTCTAAGTCTCGCAACGGTCTTGCGACGCTTCCTTGGAGCTTCGAGGCGGCGAGAGCTGCTTTCGGGGCTTCCTTAGGAGGGACGAACTTCACTTTACTCGGGTGAGCACGGACTCCCTCAAAATACGAGCGCTCTCCAGTGCTATACTTAGCACAGACGATCTCCCCTTGCTTGTTGGTCTTCACTCCCATAAGCATCTCATTGTGCTTAGGAGGGAGGATCTTGGTGCCTTCTGGGAGCTTCACAATAGGACCCTTTGGTGGAGGTCCATCTAGGAGCAAAGGCTTAGGTGCAGCGATGAATGGTTGGGCGTAGTAGCTATGGCTGTAAGCTTGAGGTTTTGGAGGAATAGAGGCTAGGGGTTTAGGCTTAGCAAGAACGATGGCCTTGGACTTGGGCTCCTCCTTTGGGATGGTGTTGAGATCAATCCCGAAGCGGATCAATCTCCTATCTAAATTCTCTGGCTCTGACTTCGCCATTGCTGCGTAGCAAGCTTGATGCTAGGAGGAGGAGGCTTTAGATGGAATGAGGTTGGCTTGAGGCTGGGCTTCTTTATATAGGGGGATGGAGAGGCATCTAAAGGGCATCTAAAGGAATCTCCGAAGGAATAACGCGTCAACGTGATCTCAAAAACCCTAATCGGCAAAAATTCCTGAAGGAAGAGTATGGAAGGATCACGAATGCAAAAGCCGACGCAAATGGGGAGTCCATGGGTCGGCCGACTCCCCCTATGGGTCGGGCCGACTACGCGGGTGGACCCCCGCGGGCTTTTCGCAACCTAATTAGCATATTTTGTCGTTCGGAAAAATACCCCGGACCCCGAAAAACGAAAAGTAAAAAGGTCGGGCCCAACTACCTAATTGAGAAAGAAGTTTAATTCATCTATTTCACCTATTTCCTCAATGGGCTCTAAAAATATTTTTAGGCGTTGACCATTTACCTTGAATATCGTACCTTCGTTGTTGCGAAGCGTGACGGCTCCATGCGATGATGAGCTTACTACTTCGAACGGTCCTTCCCATTTGCTTCGAAGCTTTCCTTGCCCGAAGAGTTTCACCTCGGAATTAAAAGTAATACCTTGTCTCCTGGTGTGAACTCCTTGATCTTGATTCTCTTGTCATGCCATCTTTTCACTCTTTCTTTGTATATCTTGGCATTGTGATAGGCTTTCTCTCTCCATTCTTCTAATTCGAGAGATTTGCATCCTCCTCTTCTCTCCTCCGCTTCTAGATCCATATTCCACTTCTTGATGGCCCAAGTGAGCTTTGAATTCCAGCTCTCTACGGCAAGTGGCGAGTCTTTCCATAGACTAGTTGATATGGTGTCATCCCAATAGGTGTCTTGTATTGTTGGGAATATGCCCTAGAGGTAATCATAGAGATGATGATATTCCGCTTGTATCCATGATATATAAAATGTGTCCATTGAATATCCATTAAAGACAACTTGTATTGATTGGCAATTATGTGAATTGTTTGTGGAACTCTTTTACTTGTATGGTTATTCTATATTCGTCCCTCGGTCGGAGTTCATGTGAGGACACACATGAATATTAGACTAGCACATTATTAGTTGATGACTATGTTTCACAAGTCATGGACATGGAGATGTCGAACTAATAATGTGGGCACATGTATGACATGTAGGCCGGATCGACCCAACATGAGATTGTCTCTATACACATCATATACGTTATGTCCTTCGACCCGAGATTGTTGTATGTACTCGAGATGTGTATCGACTTGCTTAGGACCCGACAAACGCTACTCCGTCATCGGGTAGTTATAAAGGATGTCTTCGGGTTTGTCGAGAAGCATGTCAAGCGAGACATAGACAATCAAGATGGGACTTGCCCCTCTCTAATGAGAGCGATATCACCGGATCACTCAAGTGATTGGATCAACAAATGCATGGCCGTGCTTGGGTTAAGTGTTAACCCACGAGTTGAACCATATCATGTGGCAAGGGAGTAACTTGTATATGGTCGTAGTGGTTCGTCCGATATGATCATTTGCGTACGCATAGGAGTTGTCATGCCTTGCTAGAGGCCAGTCGGCTATTGGGCGAATAGGAGTATTCAAATGTCTATGTGTGCGTGAACCCATAGGGTCGCACGCTTAAGAGGCTTTGGAAGCCTAATTCGAGTTGGACTCGAATTAGACAAGGCTTAGGTTTCTAATGCATCTCCAATTCGGAAAGCACATGAGAGACACCTATATAAGAAGAGGGGAGGGGCGTGGCCAAACACACACAACCAATCCACGCCTTCAGTAGACCACCGTCGCTCCTCCACGCTCTCGCCTTCGCTCCTCGCGGACCTAGCGGTCCGGGCGCACGCTTCTTCCTCGTACGTGTGTGACACCTCGGAGGTGCTGCATCCGGAGCACGAGGACGAACCGCACGAACCGCAAGTGGTGGAGGAGTTGCTGGACGACCACGCAACCGCACGCACCGCGACGCGTTCGACTACATCGAGTCGTTCTTCCGCGTCGCTTCGCGCGTCAAGTGGTAATCCCGTAACCCGTAACTAGTAGTAGATCCCTGGGCGATGAGGTAAAGTTTTGTTTTCGGTTAGCATAGCACCCTCATAACCCTACAAACAGTGGTATCGGAGCTCTATACCGCATTGTTATAGAACTAGATGTCGATATGTGATATGCTCGGTTTTAGATGAGTCTCGATCTTGGTTCATGATCTTGCGCGCTTGGTCTTGAACGATCTACTCGCACGGCCGGAATTCCGCCATCCGAGTTAAGTGATACATGTAAATCAATCACTCATGCAGTTGGAGATCAACCAGATTGATCGACCGAACCCTAGGGTCAAGTGCGAGCGCATGTGATGCGCGGCGGTGGCAGATTGGATCAGCCACCGGCGCCGGGGTTGTTGAGAAAAGTTCTGTTCGTAAAACAGCTGTAACTTTTAACCGTAACTCGGATCGAGACGATTCTTAAACGAAAGTTGTAGAGAAAAAATTTTACATACACCCCAAACTGATTTGTCAGTTTGGCCCGAGCCAGATTTGCGAAAAACGGCTTGGAAAATAGAGTTTTTCGCGATTTACTTTTTATAGTCGAAATCGGTTACCTCTGTTTTGCAAGTTTTGATGACTGGTATAGCCCTTATATGTATGTGATGCATGTATGAACAATGGGCTATACCAAGTCATATCTGTGTTTATGCCGTTCTTACCATGTTCTACTTTCATATGCTATAATGTTTTTGTCTACATTCGTGAGGTAATGAAGTAGAACGATCCCTCAGTAATGTTTAAGTTTGTGCTCCCCAAAACCTTGCCTTTCAGGCTGTCTTGTACTATCGATGGTGGGTCTATGAAATTAGGGTGCCATCGATTTTCCTTGACTAGACAGTTCCGTATCCCATACTACGCAGAAGGTTTGGTTGCTTAAACAAGGTCATCCTATGTTAGGGACCTTGGAGCATGAGAAGTTGGTAACCCAAGCATAGAGATGCTATCCAACAACAAGAGTCATATGCGATATGATTAGCAAAGAGTTGCTTACCGATCTATCATGTCTTCTAGCGGTGATGCTAAAGCTCACTAGTCGACTTGCTAGTTGTGGGTCTTGAATCACTAAGTTTCAATCGAGGGATATTGATTTTAGTGGGAGTAAATCATATTTGATATTATTTACTCTATCATGGATATTTTGTCTTAGTATTTTGCATTACTTTGTTGTAGATTAAATAGTGTCTTCTAAGCAACCATTTACTTTGCGTTCGATTCTTGAGAAAGATAAGTTGAATGGAACAAATTATGCGGATTGGATCCGCAATCGAGAATTGTTCTCGAGTGAGAAAAAGGAGGAATATCTAGACACCCTTACCCGGATGAGCCTCGATGATGCATCTTTGCTGATTTCATTCTCGTCTCGCCGCCTAGCTATGGGAACTTCATTGCAACTACCATATGCATGGGGCAGAGAGGGGCTTGAATGAGTTGTGTGGCATGCTTTGAAATGTAGCGGGCGACATTAAGAAGGTGTCGGTGGCCAAGTGTTGGCATCCCGAACAAGCCTAACTTTAAGAGAAAGAAGGGCTTGGGGAAGAAAAAGGGCAAGGCTAAAGATGAGATCTCCAAGCCAGCTCCGCCCGCCCCAAAGCTGGACCACCGGTGATGCTAAATGTTTTCATTGTGGTAAGAATGGTCACTTGGAAGAGAAACGCAAGCCGTACTTAGCGTCCTTAGAGAAGGACTCGGTAGTAAAAGTACTCCCGCTCATACGCTTGTTGTTTATGTTACGGACATCTTCCTCGCTAACTCTTATATCAATTCTTGGGTATTTGATACGGATTGGTTGCTCATATTTGCAATACGATGCAAGGAATGATAAGAAGTAGAAGCGTGAAGAAAGGAGAGGTTGATTTCCGCGTGGGCAACAATGCAAGAGTTCTTTGCGTTGAACGCGTCGGACGATGCAACTTCACTGTAAGTCGGATTTGTCATGGAATTGAATAATTGTTATTTTTGTTCCTAGTCTAAGTCGAAACATTGTGTCACCTTCATGTTTGATGAAGGATGGTTATTCATTTGCGAGTAAAGACAATGGTTGTGTTATCTCAAAGAATGATATGTTTGTGGCTTTTGTATCCATTGTGAATGGATTATTCATTTTAAATCTTGATGATGCACCGTCTCGTAATGTTAATGCTAAAAGGCCTCGGCTTAATGAGTTAAGTCCTACATATATGTGGCATTGTCGTTTGGGTCATATAAGTGAAAATCGCATGAAGAGGCTCCATGATGATGGACTTCTAACTTCGTTTGATTTTGAATCTTACGAGACATGTGAGGCTTGCCTTTTAGGCAAGATGACCAAGACGCCTTTCTCGGGTTTTCCTGAGAGAAAGCGTCTGACTTATTGGAACTAGTACATAGTGATGTATGTGGACCAATGAGCACGATACCTAGAGGCGGTTTTCAATACTTCATAACTTTTAACGATGACTTTAGTAGATATGGCTATGTCTACCTAATGAAGCATAAGTCACGAAACATTTGAAAAGTTCAAAGAATTTCAGAATGAAGTAGAGAACCAACGTGGCAAGAAAATTAAGGCCTTGCGATCGATCGTGAAGGCGAATATTTGAGTCATGAGTTTAGCAATCATCTTAAGAGTTGCGGAATTGTTCCACGGCTTACGCCACAGGCAACGCCAGAGAAATGGCGTGTCGAGCGGCGTAATCGGACTTTGTTGGACATGGTTCGGTCTATGATGAGCCGAGTCGGACCTACCTTTATCGTTTTTGGGGATATGCTCTAGAAACAAACCGCTTTCACATTGAATAGAGTACCATCTAAGTCCGTAGTTAAGACACCATATGAGATATGGATCTGGAAGAGTCCTAGTTTGTCTTTTCTAAAAATTTGGGGTTGTGAGGTTTATGTCAAACGGCTTATATCGATAAGCTAACACCCAAATCGGACAAGTGTTTTTTCGTGGGATATCCAAAGGAAACTTTAGGATATTACTTCTACAACCGCTCGAGAGGGCAAAGTGTTTGTTGCTCGAAACGGTGTTTTCTTAGAGAAAGAGTTTCTCAAAAGAGAAAGAGTGGACAAAAGGTGTATCTTGAAGAAGTTCAAGATGAGCCGGTCCGAGAAGGACTCTACGAGTGATGCTAATGTAGAGAACAAGTTGAGATGCCCGTGGCCACGAAACACCTCCACAACCACGAAGATCGGCAAGACTTCGCGAGTTGCGTGGGGATCTGTTATTGTTGGACGATGACGAACTCCGCAGCATACGCGGGAAGCTATGATGGACTCGGATTCCGAGCAATGGCGAGTGCCATGAGATCCGAGATAGATTCCATGGGAAATAATCAAGTTTGGAACTTGGTTGACCCGCTGATGGTGTTAGACCCATCGAGTGCAAATGGATCTATAAAAAGAAGAAAGATATGGACGGAAATGTTCACGTCTATAAAGCTCGACTTGTCGCAAAGGGTTTTTGGCAAGTTCAAGGAATTGACTACGACGAGACATTCTCTCCGTGGCGATGCTTAAATCTATCCGGATCATTCTAGCAATAGCCGCCTATTTCGATTATGAAATTTGGCGAGATGGATGTTAAAACACCTTTCTAAATGGAAATTTGGAAGAGACGTGTATATGATACGGCCCGAAGGTTTTGTTGATCCAAATAATGCTGGAAAAATATGCAAGCTTAAGAAATCTATTTATGGGTTAAAGCAAGCATCTCGGAGTTGGAACATTCGTTTTGATGAGGTTGTCAAAGGGTTTGGCTTCCGTCGAATGAAGAAGAGCCTTGTGTTTACCAAAAGGCTAGTGGGAGAGAAATATTTGTTGTATTTCTAATCTTGTATGTGGATGACATACTATTGATTGGGAATGACATTCCTATGTTGCAATGCAAAAGACTTCACCGAATAATAGTTTTTCTATGAAGGATTTGGGAGATGCGATACATCTTGGGCATTAAGATCTATAGAGATAGGTCAAAAAGGCTAATAGGATTATGCCAAGATACATATATTGACAAGGTGTTGAAACGGTTCAACATGGAGCAATCCAAGAAAGGGTTCTTGCCTATGTCACATGGTATGCGCTTTAGCGACAAGCAATGTCCTTCATCGGATGAAGAGCGCAAACGCATGAGTAAGGTTCCATATGCTTCTAGTCGGTTCCATCATGTATGCCATGATATGTACTCACCCGGATGTCTCATATGCTCTAAGTGTTGCGGCGGTACCAAGGCAATCTGGTGAGAGTCACTGACGCCATTGGTTGAAAACATCCTTAAGTACTTGAGAAGAACTAAGGATGAGTTCCTGATCTATGGAGGTGAGGAAGAGCTCGTTGTAAATGGTTACACCGATGCTAGCTTCCAAACCGATGTAGATGATTCACAATCTCAATCGGGTTTCGTGTTCACGGTAAATGGTGGTGCAATGAAGTGGAAAAGTTCCAAGCCGGAGACAGTGTCCGATTCTACAACGAAGCCGAAGTACATTGCGGCTTCGGAAGCTGCAAAGGAAGGTGTTTGGATGAGGCATTTCCTCATTGATCTTGGTGTGTTTCCTAATGCGGCTAGCCCATTGAATCTACATTGTGATAATAATGGGGCGATAGCGCGGCTAAGGAGCCAAGGAATCACCGAAAGAACAAACATGTACAGCGGAAATTTCACCTCATTCGACAGTTCATCAGGTGAAGGTGAAATTAAAATGTGCAAAATACATACGGATTTAAATGTAGCAGATCCGTTGACAAAGGCTCTTCCACAAAATTCTAAGCATGAGGCGCACATGAGGTCTAATGGGGATTAGACATATTAGAGATTAACTCTAGTGCAAGTGGGAGACTGTTGGGAATATGCCCTAGAGGTAATCATAGAGATGATGATATTCCGCTTGTATCCATGATATATAAAATGTGTCCATTGAATATCCATTAAAGACAACTTGTATTGATTGGCAATTATGTGAATTGTTTGTGGAACTCTTTTACTTGTATGGTTATTCTATATTCGTCCTGGTCGGAGTTCATGTGAGGACACATGAATATTAGACTAGCACATTATTAGTTGATGACTATGTTTCACAAGTCATGGACATGGAGATGTCGAACTAATAATGTGGGCACATGTATGACATGTAAGGCTGGATCGACCCGACATGAGATTGTCTCTATACACATCATATACGTTATGTCCTTCGACTGAGATTGTTGTATGTACTCGAGATGTGTATCGACTTGCTTAGGACCCGACAAACGCTACTCCGTCACCTTGGGTAGTTATAAAGGATGTCTTCGGGTTTGTCGAGAAGCATCTTTGCGAGACATAGACAATCAAGATGGGACTTGCCCCTCTCTAATGAGAGCGATATCACCGGATCACTCAAGTGATTGGATCAACAAATGCATGGCCGTGCTTGGGTTAAGTGTTAACCCACGAGTTGAACCATATATCATGTGGCAAGGGAGTAACTTGTATATGGTCGTAGTGGTTCGTCCGATATGATCATTTGCGTACGCATAGGAGTTGTCATGCCTTGCTAGAGGCCGCTCATTGTCGCTATTGGGCGAATAGGAGTATTCAGCCCATGTCTATGTGTGCGTGAACCCATAGGGTCGCACGCTTAAGAGGCTGGAAGCCTAATTCGAGTTGGACTCGAATTAGACAAGGCTTAGGGTTTCTAATGCGTCTCCAATTCGGAAAGCACATGAGAGACACCTATATAAGAAGAGGGGAGGGGCGTGGCCAAAAACACACAACCAATCCACGCCTTCAGGCAGCCACCGTCGCCCTCCACGCTCTCGCCTTCGCTCCTCGCGGACCTAGCGGTCCGGAGCGCACGCTTCTTCCTCGTACGTGTGTGACACCTCGGAGGTGCTGCATCCGGAGCACGAGGACGAACCGCACGAACCGCAAGTGGTGGGAGGAGTTGGGGACGACGACCACGCAAGCGCACGGCACCGCTGCGGCGCGTTCGACTACATCGAGTCGTCTTCCGCCGCAGCGTCAAGTGGTAATCCCGTAACTGTAACTAGTAGTAGATCTGGGCGATGAGGTAAAAAGTTTTGTTTTCACGGCTAGCGTAGCACCCTCATAACCCTACATGTATGCTTTGTTCGATATGCCCATAGTGCATCGGGAAGCTTGTCCTTCCATGCGGTTCCATTTCATTCACTGTCTTCGAAGAATATTCTTGATTTGCTTATTTGATGTCTACGCTTGGCCACTTGTCTCGAGGATGATACGGAGTAGCAACATTATGGCGTACTCCATGCTTCAATAAGTATTGCTCGAAACGCTTGTCGATGAAATGTGATCCTCCATCACTTATGACTATCCTTGGGACTCCAAATCTTGGGAATATTATTTCTTCGAACATCTTTTTGGAGCTTGAGCTATCGCCTTTTTGCATGGCGAGCTTCGACCCATTTGGACACATAGTCCACCGCTACGAGGATGTATTCACATTTCTTCGACGGTGGAAATGGTCCCATGAAATCGACTCCCCAAACATCAAAGAGCTCGATCGAAGGTTGTTGATAAGTGGCATGGCATCTCTTGAGTTAATGTTGCCATGTCTTTGACAAGGACCGCATCTTTGAATGAAATCTTTTGTGTCTTCATACATTGTTGGCGAGAAAAATCCGCATTGCCAAATCTTCGCATGTGTACGGAACACCCCATAATGGCCTCCATATGGTGATGAGTGGCATCTTTCAATGATTTTGATTCCTTCTTCGAGTGGGCACACATCTTCGAGCGAGGCCATCGAGCACACTCGGAAGAGGTAGGGCTCATCCCATATGTGAGTACGACTCTCCTGGATAAGTTTCCTTTTGTTGCCTCCTGGTGGTACGTAACTTTGTAACCATAAAATTAACAATATCTGCATACCAGGGGTCAGATCTGTTGATTCCGTAGAGCATGTCGTCCCGGAGTGCGTCGTCGATGGATAGTTCCCTGTGGTTTCTCAAACCGCATTCTAGACAAGTGATCGGCAACGAGTTTTCTACTCCCTTTTTGTCTTTTATTTCTAGATCAAATTCTTGGAGTAATAAAATCCATCTTATCAAACGAGGTTTAGCATCTTTCTTAGAGAGCAAATATTTTAAAGCAAAGATGATCGTGTAAACAATCACTTTGGCACCCACTAAGTAGGATCTAAACTTATCAATAGCAAAGACAACAGCTAGGAGCTCTTTTTTCAGTGGTAGCATAATTAAGCCGAGGTCCAGTCAAAGTTTTGCTAGCGTAAGCTATTGCATGATGCTTCTTATCCTTAGTCTGTCCTAACACTTTGCTCCTACAACGTAGTCACTTGCATCACACATAATTTCAAAAGGTAAAGTCCAATCGGGGGTTGAATGATTGGAGCGAGAGATGAGCGCTTTCTTAAGGATCTCAAATGATTGTAAGCAGCATCATCAAAGTCAAAAGGAACATCCTTAGCCAATAAGCGGGTAAGAGGTCTAGCGATGTAAGAGAAATCTTTTATAAATCTACGATAAAAAACCAAGATGACCAAGGAAACTTCTAATTCCTTTCACATTGATAGGAGGAGGCAGTTGTTCAATAACTTCTATTTTGGCTCTATCTACCTCGATGCCTCTTTCGGACACTAAGTGTCCTAACACTATTCCTTCTCTAACCATGAAATGACACTTTTCCCAATTAAGGACTAAGTGTTTTTCCTCACATCTTTGCAAAACTCGATCTATGTTTTCAAGGCACTCATCAAAAGTTTTTCCATAAACAGAAAAATCATCCATGAAAACTTCCATAATCTTTTCAATCATATCAAAAAATATAGACATCATACATCTTTGAAAAGAAGCTGGTGCATTACATAACCCAAAAGACATCCTACGATAAGCAAAGGTTCCATAAGGGCATGTAAAGGTCGTTTTGTTTTGATCATTAGGATGGATAGGGATTTGATGATATCCAATATCCATCAAGGAAGCAAAAGTAAGAATGGTTGGCTAATCGCTCAAGCATCTCATCAATGAAAGGCAAAGGAAAGTGATCTTTTCTTGTTGCCTTATTAAGCTTTCTATAATCTATGCACATTCGCCATCCCGTGACGGTTCTTTGTGGGATTAACTCATTCTTATCATTTTGGACAACAGTCATGCCTCCTTTTTAGGCACAACTTGGACAAATGGCTGACCCACTCCACCGTGGCACGGGGTAAATAATCCCGGCGTGCAAATGTTTTAAAACTTCTTTCTTAACAACTTCTCTCATCGCATTATTGAGTCTACGTTGGGGTTCTCTAGATGGTGGAATATCGGGATCTCGTGGGAATGCGATGGGTACAAAGGGCGAGGACTAATTCCTTTGAGGTCCCGGG
Organism: Themeda triandra; assembly: GCA_018135685.1. Classification (NCBI taxonomy): domain Eukaryota; kingdom Viridiplantae; phylum Streptophyta; class Magnoliopsida; order Poales; family Poaceae; genus Themeda; species Themeda triandra. The sequence goes on along the minus strand of JAENPR010002502.1, from coordinate 5,091 downwards.
AGTGAGTAGCCAAAAGCTTTTTTATGTTTTTCTAGGACAGCCATTAAGCGCAAAGTCCGCTCCCTGAGTGAGAGTATCACTTATGATGACAGGAGTGTCTGGATCATTTCCTAGAAAGGCATATCTAAGACCTACCGGTAAAGGTTTGAACTCAATAGGAGGCCTAGGTGGTAGGGTAAACTCGTCTAATGGTTCATTCTCGTAAGGGTTCACTTTCTTCTTCTATGAAGAATCTAGCTTCATCTTCTAATTTCGGCTTCACTAGGAATTCTAGAGAAGCGCTCTAAATTCCTCCAATGGATCATAATGTGGATAAGGCTCGGTCATAGCATTTAAAGAGTGTAAAATGGACATTGGAAACTCGGAGTTTCTTGCCTAAACAAATGTTTAGTTTCCCGGTTTGTCCTTCATAAAGAAGTCTTCTAAATGGTTGTCCTATCAACGGGTGGAAATCCCCTATGTCAAAGACATAGAAGCTTAAGTGAACAGGGGTTCCTTCTACCTCTAGAGTGGTAGGACATGTAGGATTCCTAAACAAGGAAGAATTTGTTTTGAAAGATTTCTTATGAACTTCACCTGTTGGGGTCAATGTCATGTTTCTTTGCAAGTATTTTGCTAGTGTGGTAGACATGATATTTATACCCACAACTGGATTGTAGAGAGCGTCTATGCGATCATTGTTAATCATGCAATGAATGGGAAGAGAAGATGAATCCAACCGAATTATTTCAGATGAAAGCTCTGACTCTTCTAACCATTCATTGCTCATGACAGACACTAACTCTCCTGAGGTTTTTCCTGTTGGAATATCCTCATCAATATTGCATGGCTTTATTGGGTAATATTTGCCTTGTGGCTTCTTCACTTTGTGATAGTTGAAGATGTTTCCAAAATCGGAAATGATCGGGTTCAATATCTAGCATAAAATCGGAAGTGGAATGTCTTCCTTGTCTTGCTCAAGACATGGGTTAGCCGAGGTGGATGGTGTATCGGCAAAGGGTTGTCTTCGGCTACTTGAGGTTCTACTTCTAGGAGGTAGTCTAATTCACCGGATAGGATTTGGTCTAGGATTGATCTTGCTCTCACGAGAGATATGCAAGAATGATCCTCCCAGAAGTTGTGTCGAGCAATTTTCTACCGTCTCTACTCGAGACCTTTATAAAAGTGTTGTAAAAGAATAGGATCCGGTAGACTAAGGTCCGGGCCGATGCTAAAAGTGTAGTAAAACGATTCAGGGATGAGGCCAAAGATTCTTCGTGTTCTTGCTTAATAGTCGAACCTTGACTCTAAGGTCGACAATTTGGGAGATGGGATAGAAATCTAGGCAAAAGTTGGAGCGTATGATCCCCAATCTCCTTGTTTCTTACCTACGGCTTTATCATACCATTGTCTAGCTTTTCCCTTTAATGAGAAAGGAAATAGCTTCCAAACGGAGGGTTTTCGGACATGCCCTCTATGCGAAGACAGCCACATGTTTGCTCAAAGTCTCTAATGTGAAGGTAAGGGTTTTCGTCTCCCCGAAAGGATAGGCTTTGGACCAATGCAATCAACCGCGGACTCGACCTATAGCTAAGTGTTTGGATAGGTTGTGATGACTCATGTGGCACTAGGCTGGTCTCCGTGGGTGCGAGAAAAATTGAAAGATAGGAATGGAATTTGAATTATCCATAAGGATAGAAAAAGATAAAATGTACGGAAAAGTAAAGTGCAAGAAAAAGATAAAAGTATAGGTACAAGGTAGAGCAAGATTTAGGTTATCTAAGCAGACCGTCTTTCTCCCAAGAACGGGCGCCGTAAATGCTTGCTTGACACTAGATACGCACACGAAAGAATCAAAGAGAAATAATCCGCAAGCGCACGGATATCGGTGAGCACTTCACCCGGAGATAAGTCCCGAGTATCGTATTTGTTTTTATCCGCTAAGAGAAAAACGTGCAATAGACTAACCCGATCTTTACTACTACCCCTGGGCTGCTAGTCAAGTGAGAATTAAGCGATATAGAGAGAACTCCTTCGTCGGTCTTCTTCCAACCTATGGCAAGCTTTGAGACTATTGTTCTAAGGGGGTACAGGAATAGACACCACAAAGGATGCTAAACCGGCACAAAGGACCTACCTTACCTACCAACGGAAGTGGATTACAAAGGTAATAAAGGGATTGTCACTTCCCTCACTACTACCACGGTTCCGGCCGAATAGGGAGCATCTACAAGTGAACCTAGCCTAAGCACCACGCTTATGCTAAAGAACGATTACTCTATTCCCAACGCGAAGCGAATAAAGTAAACTTGTAAACCAAAGAACAATAATAACAACGAACTTACTAGTATTAGAAGTTGAATTGCCGAATGATTCCGAATCCAAGCCTCGGGTTAGGAGACTTGATCCCGCAGTACAGGAGAGGAGACACCGAAGCCGGGCTTCCTCCAAATCTACCTCCACTCTATACTCTCTCAATCTCTCTTGATACTAATACCCTATAGAGATAGATCCATTCGAGGGACCCTTCTCTATCTAACTCTCTCTCTAGATTGAAGTCTTGAATGAATTGGAGAATGAATTAGGGTTTCACCCAGGAGCCAGGGGCTCTGCTTATATAGCCCCCTAGGATTAACGACAGCCCTCGGATCAAACCGACCTAAATGGACGATAATTATTAATCTTCAAAGTCGGTGGAGGCAGGATCCGCGAGACTCCACCTGATTGGTGGAGCTGGGGAGTCGGCCGACTCCCCTTCCCTGGTCGGCCGACCCTGGCCAATGCCAGGTGGGCCCCAGGCTTCAGGTGTTGCCTTCTGGAGTCTTCTAGATTATACAATTTTACCCGTTCGGTCTTTATCTCTATGTAATCATGACATGTGGGCCATCTTGGTTGATTTTCACTTTGTCACCACTGCGAAATAGATATTCACCAAAACTCGTGGAATTATCATGGTAACCCTATATCTATCAAGTATTTATGAATAGGTCCATTTGCATGTTAAGTTGATGGTTAATTTTATGAGTTAACGACCGTCAACAGCGGCCTCTTCACGGGTCTCGGGGCAGTCATTCCCCGAGTGTCTAGCTTCACCACAGACCTCGCATGTCATGCGAGCGTCCATGGCGTTGGGACGGTGCCGGATGCATCATTGATGGCACCACCGTCAATCTTCTTCGGGAGTAGATCTATTTTTTGCGGCAAGCATATCCGCCTCCTTCACTATGCATGCCTTTTGTCCCTGGTGGGAGCGCGGTCCTCCCCCAAGCTTGGTTTTCTACCATTTTATTGATCGGTGCCGTGGCACTTGTCAACGATCCAATGATAGAAAGGCGCCGCCGCCTGCGCGTCCGTGCCCCTTCCGACATGGGTGTTAACCCGTTGTAGAAGTTCTGGAGCACCGGCCAACTTTCCATCCCCATGGTAGAGGGCATTCTGGATGTGCTCCTGGGCCTCTCCCATGCCTCGGATGGGTTCCAGCTGGAAGTTGGCGATCCTTCCCCGGCAGCATTGGTTTTGCCCATGGGGAAGAACTTTGCGTAGGAACGCGGTGGAGCACTTGCTCCATGTGTCAACGCGGCCTTGTCCTTGTAGAACCAGGTCTTCGCCTTTCCCACAGGGAGAAGGGGAAGAGCCGAGCTGATTGCATCGGGTGCGACATCCTTGATGGCGATGGTGTCGCATATCTCCAAGAAACATGAAGATGGGCATTGGCGTCCTCACTTGGCAGTCCACGGAATGAACTTGCCTGCACCATGGTAATGAGCCCAGTCCTGAGCTCAAGTTCTTGTCTCCCAAGTTGACGGGCCCGGTGGGCACGTTAGCAACTGCGGGACGCAGAGAACTCGCGCGGGGACTTGGCCATGGAGTGCGGCGTAGTAGGTGCGGTGGTGACCCCGGTTTTATCTGTCGGCGGAGTAGCGAGAAAGAGGAAAGGGCACGAGTCCTCTTCCTCCTTAGGAGTGCCTCCCATTTGAATTGAAATTTTCCGGCGAGAGAGAAACCAAATCATGCACTATCTGTTTTTCATCCACAACGGAGAAAACATAAAAGTTAGCCTGTATAGACAACATCATTTCTCATTTTTATATCATATGCATATCCACGCTACTAGATCCTTAACTTCCATGCCTTCCCCGACATGGCGCCCAGAAATGCTTGTTGGCATTTCTTAGCGCGATTACCAAAATACACTTAGAGCCCTAATTCGATAACGGCGCGAGAAACGCTAAATGGCTTTACTCGGCATATTTACTAGAACCGGTTCTAGCAACTACGCGAGTGTTGCCAAGAGATAGATCACATCCTATTAGAATAAATATCCGCAAGCGCACGGATCTATCGTTGCAGCATTTCACCCGGAAGTATTCAGGGTATCGTTATTTATAATTTCCCAAAGGAAGGCATGGGGTAGTTAAGTAATCTAGCATAGGTATGAATACAATATCTAGTATGAGGAAAAACCGACCAATGTGCTATACAGGGGTAAGCATACGGTAGTTTGGATAGTGGACACACACTTAGAGCAACCTCAAAGGAATAAAGATAAAATAAAGAATAAAGAATAATCTACGCGGGCTTGCGGGTCCCTATACGAGTCAATGCTAGAGCGAGTTAGTTCCACATGTTATACAAGTCAAGACTTCGACTATAGACTAGGAATATGGGGAGACCGCGGCAGCTGGTGCCGGTGTAATGGCGGCATTCCGAACTCCTACTCAACATGCGAACATGGGGGATTACAAGGACGGACAGGGCTGTCACCACCTACCTACAACCTCTCCCGGCCGTGGCATGCCGACATATCCGAAGGTTCCCCTTTCACATCCGGACACCATGTCCGCATACTAAAGGAACTACCTACATCCCCCGGGACTCCCACCCTACGGATGGACGAGCTAGGACATAGGCAAACCCGAAGGCACATCGAACCGCTATTCCTCTCCTATAATCTAATCTAAACAAGTAAAACATATGAACGATGAAGAACAATGTAGAACACGATGAACAACTCTCACAAGAACTATGGCCTAGTTCTTGATCATCCAATATATCGTGTACTAGACTATACTCTAGTTCATATGCACGACTATATAAATGTAATGAGAACTT
>JAENPR010001510.1:0-143947 GCA_018135685.1 Themeda triandra | reverse complement strand
TCACTATGGTTTTTGATTGGCCTTACATCTTAACTGATTACACATATCATGGCTCGAAAACATGTGGAAATCTTGTTGCACTGCATAGGCTTCTAGGATTAAAGATATATAGTTCAGAGTAATTTGTTATCATATTTAGTCATGATGGTTTAATTTTAACTGCTTGTTGCTCTATTTACCACTTGGTGACTGCCTTTTTTTTTTACGTCTGATCGAACTTTTTGGTGATCAGTATATAATATAACACAAATATGTATAACTAGCAAATTTGCCCGTGCGTTGCAACGGGAGAAAAAAATATCACACTTATATTTATATGTTTACGTCTTTGAGAGCTACTATAATTAATTTTATGGCAACATCCAAGTATAAGCAAAAGTTGGCAATGATATGACAATGTATAATTAAGTTTGTATCAAATTAAAATAAGGTCTTCATAAACTTTTTCTCGAATTGCTATAAAAATATTTATGCACTATAATTTATTCTAGTATATTTATCAGAGTTTTTTAAGATTTTAATCAATGGTCACGTTATACACTATTTAAAAAAAAAACAATTGGACTCCATGTACTCTATTTGCTGACACAATATTCTAATTCATATACACAATGGGTAAAGTACCATTGTTTTACTATCCCATCGTACCAACGGCCACGGCCAAGTAACATTTAAAAAAAAAAAACAAAAGAGGCACGACCTTATCTTCTAGCTCCTCTTCTCTCATAAAAAAATTCCGCTTCTCTGTCTATCCATTCCACCCGCACCGCATCTCTCGTTAACCGCTCCTCTCCTCCGCTTCCTGCTCCTCCATCCGTGGGCACGCTCCTCTCCTCTGTAGTTGGGCGGGCCAGGCCGCGCGGAGGTAGCGACACAGGCGCATTTGGCCGCCGGCGGGGCGCTCCTGGTTGTACATGCGAGGGGAGGCAACTGTTGGCGGTCCTTATCGACACATTTTAACCGCCAACTTAAGATAGAAAAGGGAGAATTGTTCTTATACGCATATACTTGTGCTATTAACCAAATTCCACTTGTACCTAGAGTTTAGCAATGATTACCGGAAATACAAAAAGTACAGGGGATTTTACAGAGAAAAGGCGCTTTCCGGCAAAGCGTAAAGAGGCACAAGGAGGAGACAGGCCCATCCAGAGCCGAAATGGGCCAAAACACCACACCACCTCGACACACCTGACAGGAAGGCCCCACCAGCCGAAGGCGGTTGGGGGGAGGCTTCACCCTGGCGCGGTCGCGCCAGGGGCGCGCTCGCGCCCCCCAGCCTGCCAGGTGGGGCAATCTTCCTAGAGGCGGTACATTGAATGCAAAGGAGGGCGGTGCGCAGGTGTTCCTTCCATGTATGGCTCCAAACCGACCTGCTCAACATATAAAAGGGGAAATCCAAGCATTTCCAACACACACATTCATTTGAGCCATTCTTCTCTACTCTTGTTCTCTAGCCTAGTCTAGTAGCTTAGGAGCTAGGTTGAGCTATCAAGGAGGGCTTGTCTCCTAGGAAGAAGATCATCACTTGGTAATATACTATGGAGTGTTCTTCCTACTTCAAGTTCTTATTCTTATTATGTAGTCTTGTTCATGAACTAGAGTATAGTTGCGTTCTTGCTAAACCTGATTCATATGAACTAGACCAAAGTTCTTATGATCATTTCATAGCATGTTCTTCGTTGTTCTTCATCGTTCATATAATTTATAGGAGTAGAGATCTTGATGAGAATGGGGTAACGGTTCGTTGTTCCTTTGGGTTTGCCTACGTTCTAGCTCGTCCATCCATAGGGTGGGAGTCCGCGGGGGATGTAGGTAGTTCTAAAATATGCGGGCGTGGTGTCCGGATACGAGAGAGCCTTCGGATATGACGGCATGCCACGGTTGAGGGGTAGGCGGCAGGTGGTGACAGCCCTGTCCGTCCCTTCTAATCCCCCACGTCCGTATGTCATGTAGGAGTTCGTAAATGCCTCTATCGGCTGGCAGACCAGCTGCGGGGGTCTCCCTGTTACCTTAGGCTCTGATCTTTCTCTAACCCTGTAGACTATATGACTTAGCTGTTCATGACATTGCTACAATTGATCTACCTGCTCCGCTTAGGTTTATTCTTTATTCATTCATTCGTTTATTCTTTCTTTTATACTTTATCCTTGAGTTTGGCCAATTGTGTGTCCACTATCTTGCAACCCATTTATACTTACCCCTGTATAGTACTAGAGTCACATTTCGATGACATGAAGTCAATCATCCATATCCATGTTTAGACACCTCTACACCATGCCTTCCTACGGGAAATATAAATAACGATACCCTGAGAATACTCCCTGGGTGAAATGCTACAATGATAGATCCGTGCGCTTGCGGATAATTATATCTTTAGAACACGACTATCAACCCTGGCGTTTCTTGGCGTGACCACTGGGATGTAACAATTCTAGTGATTGCATTAAGAAATGCCAACAAGCATTTCTGGCGCCGTTGCCGGGGAAGGCATTGGTTGAAAAGAATCTAGCATAAACATGGATATGAATTGACTTCATTAGAAATGGACATAGTCTATGCGAGCTAACTTTCATGTTTTAGATGCATTTGTGGATGAAAACGGGATAGTGCGAGACTAGTTCATTTGCCGAATCTTTATACGAATCCAGAGGCAGCTCCGCTGACAATTGAACTAGTACCACCCACACCATCAGAGATGGCCCAGAAGTCAACCCGCGAGTTCTCAGCTCCCGCTGTCGCTCATATGCCCACGGGGCCCATTGTCGACGCAGCGGAGAAGAACTTTGAGCTCAGGACTGGACTCATCACAATGGTGCAATCAAGTCCATTCGCTCGACTGCCCAATGAGGATGCAAATGCTCAATTGCAACGCTTCATGGAGCTTTGTGATACAGTCATCATCAAGGACGTATCTGCTGATGTCATCAAGCTCTGTCTGTTTCCCTTCTCCCTTTCAGGGAAGGCGAAACAGTGGTTCAACAAGGATAGAGAAGCAGTGAGCACGTGGAACAAAACAAATGCCCTGAGAGGAAGAATTACCAACTTCCAGCAAACACAGCACGAACCCATCCCTGAAGCATGGGAGAGACTTCAAGATTATATCCAAGATTGTCCGCATCACGGGATGGAGCAGTGGCTGGTGTTTCAGAATTTCTACAATGGGTTAACACCCATGTCAAAAGGGCACCTTGATGCCACTGCTGGAGGAGCATTCCTATCACTCACAGTTGACAAAGCTACGGCTTTAGTCAACAAAATGGTGGAAAATCAAGCTTGGGGGAAGATAGGACCCCAACCAAGCAACGAAGGGCATGCACACGATCAAGAGACCGATATGCTTGCCGCTAAGATAGAGCTACTCCTAAAAAAATGGAGGAGCGTGCTACGGCTAGCACGCCCGACTCCGTCAAAACCATGGACTCTCGCATGACCTCACGACGTGGTAATGTTGGCCATTCGGGAGGTGGCTCGTCTGAAACCCGTGAAGAAGCGGCATATATCAACAACGGGTTCCGCCAACAACAAGGAGGAAACAGTGGCTATTCACGACCACCATTCCAAGGTAATTTGAATTATAACTCTAATTATAATTCGAACTAGCCTTCATTCAAAGATCTAGTCCTTGGGCAAGCCAAGATCAATGAAAATTTGACCAAAAAGATGCTCGACAATGACAAAATTCTTGGAAGCATCAATGATAAGATAGAAAGCTTATCTTCTGCCGTTAGAGATCAGCTGGGCTTTAACAAAATGATAGAAACCCAGTTAGCCCAGATAGCTACATCTCTCCCAAACAATAGTGGCTCAGGAGGAATACCCGGGCAGCCCGAGATCTCACTAGAAACAGTTAACATGATCTTGACATGGCCTGGTAAGCCATGTCCTAGTTGGGGCTCTGTCTTGGAGAAGAAGGGAGACCCTGGCCGCCCAACTATCACCATCGCAATAGGCCCACATATCATTGATAATGCCTATTGCGACCTCGGAGCAAGTGTGAATATGATGTCCAAGGTGACATATGAAAAATTGTTGGGAGGACCTTTGTCCCCTCCAGCATTTATGATGCAAATGGCAGATCGCACTATCACACGGCCCGAAGGGATAGCAAAAGATATCCTAATCAGGATTCAGGATGAATATGTCCCCGTGGACTTCGTCGTCCTCAATACAGGAGACACAGACGAGGGACCACTCATCCTGGGGCGACCATTCCTCTACACTACCAAGGCAGCAATATATGTTGGGAAAGGAATAGCCAGCTTCCACTTCAACGCGAAGGTGATCAACCTTCGATTCAATGGCTATCCCAAACCGGCAGAGGTGAAGAAGAACCCGCCAAAGAAGCGGCAACCCAAGGCAAAAAAAATCTGGTCCCAATTCTCCCGGGCCGGGTGAATCATCAAACGAAAATTGATGAGGGAGAAAGTCCCGCTCAACGGACTTTAAATCGGTGAGCTACGCCGCCGATGCAATTAAACCGGCGGTTATCTAAAAAAAAATCTTTCTTATTTACAAAATATTTATTTATTTTATAAAAATATTTTCTTTGCACTCACTTCTTTTTGTGAGCAAATAAAATAATTTTTATTTTCAAAACTTTTTGTCCCAAAAATTCGAAAATTAGTTAGTTAGAAGGAATAAATTTTTTATTATTAAAAATTATTTTTAAAATAATTTTTGGAAAAATATTTTTTGATCAAAATTTGTTGGAAATTCAAAAATTTGGGAAATTTTGGGCCGGGACACCAACCCCCAACGGCCACATTTTTGAAATGGCCGTTGGGGTAACGACCAAAGGCGGTGGCGGGCGGAGCCCGGCTGCGCGCGCGAGGCGCGGCCGCGCCGGCCCGAAAGCGGCTCGCCACCCGCCGGGGCTCCAACGGCTAGGAGCCGTTGCACCCTCCCCTTGGCCGGTGCTTGGCCTATAAATAGGAAGAGAGGAGCCGGCGGTGGAGCTCCATCCCTCTCACACTCACACACTTTCACTCCTCTCACTTCCCCACTTCATTCTTCAAGCAAATTTTCCAACATATTTTGAGTAGAGCAAGTAGCAAGAGCACTCTTGGGTGTAGAAGTTCATTCTCTACTAACCCTTCACACCCAAGAAGCTCTCTCTACTTGTGAGCCATGGCAGGATTCGGGAACTTGCTTAGGAGGCGCTCCAAGCGTCGCCTCGGCGAGTCGAGCTCTCAAGCTCCCGAAGACCCCGTGGAAGAGCAGCAGCCCGAGGAGGTTGAAGGAGCCGGCGAGGAAGAGGTGGCGCCGGAAGCGCCACAAGAGCAAGTCTTGAACGAGGAGGACAAGCTGTACCTCGACCTGGAAGAAGGTCGGGAGATGCAAGTCTACTTCCACCTCAAGGATCGTCTCTTCCTCCACACGCAAGCCTACGACTCCAACCTCCTCCACCGCATAGGTATGGATGATGAATTCGATCTTGTGTGGAGGTCTGTTGGTTGGGAGGATGTGGAACCCATCGAGGAACAAGGTTCATGCCTCCTAACCATACAGTTCCTCAGCACTCTGCAAGAAACCGACGATGGTGTGATTTTTCGCTTGTTCAACTAGGAGCATGAGCTTACTTGGAAAGAACTTAGTGTTCATTTGGGTTTTAACCGAAGATGCTTCCTCGATCTTGATTTCGCCACCATCGGTTTTGATCGAAACAAGTTTTGGGAAGAGATTTACGGGAGGGTTGAGTTCCGATCTTTCAAACCCCGAACACCCAAATCCATCATCCCACTTTGAGATTTATGCATCGTTGGATGTCCATGGTTTTCTTCCCCACTAGTGTGGTTAGATGGGTGCGCATGGCCAAACTTAAATTGCTCTATGCCATTGTCAAGAAAATCAAGGTATCACCCGTGAGGGAGATCGTTCGTCATTGGCAAGACATAGTTCGCAACAAGTACCCGGTCTTGTGCACCTCTCTAGTCACTCGTGTTGCCAGTTCGATGGGTATTTTGGAGGGTGAAGTTGTTGAGTACAATCCTATTCCTCGACCCATTTGTGACTTGACTACTTTGATCCAAGGGCACACGTTGACTACCCATGGCACAAAGGATGAGCTTTACTTCTTTTTCCCTAGCTACGAAAATAGGATCCGGTTACCTAACCCGGATTACTATTTGCGTAATTGCCAGTCACTAACCTTTGTGCTCAAGACTGCTGAAGATATTCGCAGGGAAGAACTCACTAGCAGGACACGACGAGGCAGGGCGGAGGACGAAGCAGGCCCCAGTTCCTCGCAGCCTGAGCAACAATGGACCCCCTATCAGGACTACACGGGGTATGCTCCACAGGGCAGCGGGAGCTGGGATCAGTTTCTACCTCCCGCGCCAAACACTGAAGCGTGGGCCGAGGTGGGCATGGACGAGTGGGAGCACCACAGGCAGCAGTACGAAGATGTTCCCCCACCAGTCCAGCCATGACATTACCCCGAGATAGAAGCTCTCGGCACCCGCATCGGAGAGCTGCAGATCCAGACAGGTGAAATACAGCACTCTCTCACCTCCTTTGTGCAGGAAACCCACAAGTGGCAAGCACACATGGACCAAAGGTGGGACGGATTGAGTGCACAGATGCAGCAATACCAGTCTCAACATGAGGAGTTCTGGAGGTTCATGGGATATCCCCCTGGACAGTGAGCTTCATGCTAGCTTGGGGGAGGACCCCCAAAGGTACCCTGCATTGCATATTTAATTTTCCAATTAATTCTATTTTCCTTGGCATGTTTAAATTCTTGTTCTCATGCATAAAAAAATATATATTTTTATTCCTGTGCCTCTTAGTATGTGCTGTAAAAATGTGTAGTTCACCCTTGTTGAAATGATGAGGTTGCTCGTCTCTTGTTTACCCGAGTTATAAACATTGTTTTCTCTAGATTTGGGTTTATCGGCTAGAAATGTCTCATCCGAAAACTTGCTTTTTAGTGGGAGCACTTGTGTTTTCTTGTCTAAGTTATTGCTGGGTATGATATAGTACTATAGCCACCGCTATGACTTTGCTCTAGAGTACGACTTGACTTCCGGAGTTTTCATTTACAAAATGATCAAAAACAAAGAGTTCCTCAATGATTATGAAATACCCATCAGAGCCATATGATTTATCTGTAGTGCAAAACCTTCATACGCTGCTTGTTAGTACATTGAGTTCGGTCGGATCGGTACCGACGTAAGATTGTGACCTTACACCCACGATTGAGATTTCACTTGCACCCACCAAATAAAGCGCCGACTCTTACACTGAGAATTGCGCACAAACATGCACCCCTTTCCATCCGCCAACTCTTACACTGAGAGTTGCGCACCATCTTTCCACCAAATAAAAATGCCGATGCTTATCCTGAGGATCGCGCAGTCATTAGCCACCAAAAAGTACTCCATGCATTTTCATCATTGTGTCTCTCTCTATTTTCATTAATCATTTGTCGAGATGGGCTATTCATTCATTCGAAAAAAAAAAAAGAAAAGGAAAGAAAGAAGGATAGGATAGTGCAATAAATCAACGGGAAAATCTTTAGATCCCCGTTCAAAAAAAAAAAAGAAAAAAAAAAGAGAAGAAGAAAAAGAAAAGAGAGAAAGAGAAAAAAAAAGAAAAAGGTTGTTCCATTCATAGCCCATACTCTTCTTTTATCATCATCATCATTCAAATAAAAGAGAGACATAATGCATGGAGTACACAAAAATATCCAAAAGTTAGGAACCATTTCTTCCATCCCACACACTTGCCCAATCTCAATCAAGGTGTATGGCTTAATCTCCGTAAGGTTCGATCCTTGACCGTACAATATATATGATACAAGTATGCCCACTTACATACCTACCCAAAACTCCACTACTCAGCTTTTTAGTGTAGGTAGAAGGCAAATTCTTGAAATGCCTTTGGTGAGGTTGCTATACACATTTGAGTGATCGAGAGAATCATTCGAGGAACTTGGGATTCATTTTATAAAATTCTTAAAACCTCCGGAAGAATGGTCAAGCTTTGGACGAATGATAAGCACGGGCGAGGTGTCTTTGTTCTACCTTGCAATCGCCCAAGACTTGGGAGCCAAAAAGCCCCATTAGAGCGAGATAATAAAAGGGTGGATAGAAATGCCGGTTTATTCAAATTCGATGGAGAACATGCGTATAACTATGGTATATTAGAAATACGATCGGCATAGAAGCAGCTCCGATCAACAACCCAAAAGCCCGGCTTTGCTCGGGACGAGCAAAGGGTAAGCTTGGGGATCTTGTTGGCGGTCCTTATCGACACATTTTAACCGCCAACTTAAGATAGAAAAGGGAGAATTACATGTTCTTATATGCATATACTTATGCTATTAACCAAATTCCACTTGTACCTAGAGTTTAACAATGATTACAGGAAATACACCAAGTACAGGGGATTTTACAGAGAAAAGGCGCTTTCCGGCAAAGCGTAAAGAGGCACAAGGAGGAGACAGGCCCATCCAGAGCCGAAATGGACCAAAACACCACGCCACCTCGACACACCTGACAGGAAGGCCCCACCAGCCGAAGGCGGTTGGGGGGAGGCTTCACCCTGGCGCGGTCGCGCCAGGGGCGCGCTCGCGCCCCCCAGCCTGCCAGGTGGGGCAATCTTCCTGGAGGCGGTACATTGAATGCAAAGAAGGGCGGTGCGCAGGTGTTCCTTCCATGTATGGCTCCAAACCGACCTGATCAACATATAAAAGGGGAAATCCAAGCATTTCCAACACACACATTCATTTGAGCCATTCTCCTCTACTCTTGTTCTCTAGCCTAGTCTAGTAGCTTAGGAGCTATGTTGAGCTATAAAGGAGGGCTTGTCTCCTAGGAAGAAGATCATCACTTGGTAATATACTATGGAGTGTTCTTCCTACTTCAAGTTCTTATTCTTATTATGTAGTCTTGTTCATGAACTAGAGTATAGTTGCGTTCTTGCTAAACCTGATTCATATGAATTAGACCAAAGTTCTTATGATCATTTCTTAGCATGTTCTTCATTGTTCTTCATCGTTCATATAATTTATAGGAGTAGAGATCTTGATGAGAATGGGGTAACGGTTCGTTGTTCCTTCGGGTTTGCCTACATTCTAGCTCGTCCATCCGTAGGGTGGGAGTCCGCGGGGGATGTAGGTAGTTCTCAAATATGCGGGCGTGGTGTCTGGATACGAGAGAGCCTTCGGATATGACGGCATGCCACGGTTGAGGGGTAGGCGGCAGGTGGTGACAGCCCTGTCCGTCCCTTGTAATCCCCCACGTCTGTATGTCGTGTAGGAGTTCGTAAATGCCTCTATCGGCTGGCAGACCAGCTACGGGGGTCTCCCTGTTACCTTAGACTCTGATCTTTCTCTAACCTTGTAGACTATATGACTTAGCTGTTCATGACATTGCTACAATGGACCTACCTGCTCCGCTTAGGTTTATTCTTTATTCATTCATTCGTTTATTCTTTCTTTTATACTTTATCCTTGAGTTTGGCCAATTATGTGTCCACTATCTTGCAACCCATTTATACTTACCCCTGTATAGTACTAGAGTCACATTTCGATGACATGAAGTCAATCATCCATATCAGACACCTCTACACCATGCCTTCCTACGGGAAATATAAATAACGATACCCTGAGAGTACTCCCCAGGTGAAATGCTACAATGATAGATCCGTGTGCTTGTGGATAATTATATCTTTAGAACACGACTATCAACCCTGGCGTTTCTTGGCGTGACCACTGGGATGTAACAATTCTAGTGATTGCGTTAAGAAATGCCAACAGCAACGATGCTGGCGGCTTGGACGATAAGCACAGAAGCTGCAGCGCAAGCACAGTTGTTTGATTGCGCAAAGTTGGCGGCGCGGGCGGCGGGCACCCCGTACAGCCTCGAAGCGCGACCTCGTCCTCTTCGATACTTTTTCCGATTTCATCGATTGTATTCTTTGTCTGATTTCCCTCCAATGATTTGTGTGTGGATGGAGAAGAAACTGCCTCCCGAAGCTATATGATTGTGGCATTGTTGCTTCCATATTATGAATATATGAATTTATTTATGGGGCTGTAAGTAGAGGTGATTTCTGGTTGGAAAAAGTGAAAAGCACTTTATCGATGTGGTTTGTACTTCTTTCTTGGATTCGGTATGCAGTTTGATTTGTAGATCGTTCCCGATTCGTTTTGCGGTTCTTTGTCTCCTTTTCCTTCTATCCAATACTCTGATATAGTTGAGCGGTTATTAGCAGTTTTCTTCTCGAGCTTTCTATTCTGTGGACGCTGGACTTTGCGAGCCGTGGTCGAGACAGAATCGGACAGAGCGGACAGAAAATCAGGCGGGCGGGCATAATTAGTTGGGCAGACTGAAATTTGAGGGTAGACAGAAATTTTCTCAATTTATTATTAGGGTATAGATGTGTACAAAGCTACCTTGGAGTATAGAAGCTCATATAAGGTAGGATGGGGAACATAATATCCTTTCTTCGACTTATCTTCCTCACTTGCCTTGACTTGAGGTTGAGTGTGAATATTTCTGCATTTGTGCTAATGAAAATAATGTCTGTACCCTCTCCAAAGCCAAAAGGTACTGTTGCTCCAAAGTGCTATTGTGTGATCGCTATATCTAACCATTCCCTGTTATCATAGAACCCAGAGTATTAGAGAAGTATAAGGTTCTCCGCGCGCGTGTGTGTGACCCAAGCTCTGATTGTGGTGGGTGGAGGTCCATGACCATGTTTTTCACCCAACCATGAATGCCATTAGTAACATCTTGTTGTGACCACATGTAGATGCAATTGTCCGATAAGGTAGCAAGTTGTAGTAGCTCTCGATCATCTCCCTTCATCATGATAAGAGGGTGATCCACTCGCGGCACATCGATGACGGATAGACCATGCTTGCACAAGTCATACTTGAGGATGCTGAACTCCCCACTTATACTGATTGTGAAGTACAACGCATCTGCCATAAGAAGACCTGGTGTCTCATGGAAGCAGCAATATCCATCAATGGAGGTCGGACTGCACGTGCTCCATGCACCGGTCTCTGACGAGTAGATACTCGCCTGTATGGAATCGTTCAACCACGTCCACACAAAGACGACAAAGAACGGACCACCGGCGCAGTCGAGGTGGTCACAGGCTTTAGTTGCGCACAGCACAGACCCTGTGCAGGACAGCCAGCCGACGTAAGGAGTCACACTTATAAGGTGCTGCTGGCCGCCCTTGATGGGGTCCCAGACGATGAGCGGCAGCTCCCAGTAACAGGGGACGTAGATCAGTACGCGACCATGGCGGCTGTCCAGGGCCTTCCAGCAGTTACGATCGAGAATCGTTGTCAATGCAGCCGTGGAAACGGGGGAGGCGGTTGTGGTGGGGAAGAAACAGGCGCGGCCACCATTGCCGAGGTCGTTCTGGATGTAGCCGAGCAGCGGCGGCGTTCCGTGGAACTTGCTGTAGCGGCGGAGGAAGCCGTGATCGCAGAGGACGCGGCGCCAGGCCTTGCAGACTAGGGCTGTGTGGACTAGGTGGGAAGGCTCCTCCGGTGGGATGCGCGGATGAGGATCTCCTCAACGAGCTCCTCCACCAGCGTAGTCGCCATATGGCCGGCCGATTCTGGTTCGGTGCAATGGGAAAAGGGAAAGAAAGCCAATTGTTACGACGGACGTGAGGAGTCGTTTGTTATTACGTACGGTACTTTATGCCGACTTGGGCTTCGAGCCTGTCCATATATGCTAGCTAGACTTTTCGTATTCAACTCCAATACGATCCTGCGTGCTTGCCAGAGGTTCAGATTAGGTTTGTAGGATATAATAAGGTAAAGGGAGAATAAATATAAACAAAAAGTAAATAAAGACAAAAAGATTAAAAAAATGTCAACTCTCAATCAGAAATGGCTCTTCGTATCGTACTTATAGGCTGCAATGTCTACAGCTCGTGTAGAGTCCAAATATACATCACCGAAAAAGCCGATCCAAAACAAATAGGAAATTATGTGATTCTTGGACTTAGAGCATGTCCAACAATTTGCCAAAATTTACTTGCTAAGTTGCTAAAATATATATCAAATTAAAAAATGTACTATCTGCAAAAACTTAGCATTAGACTTGGTAAAATTAAAAAGTAGACCCACAAGCTCCTATCGGATCAAGAACAACTAAATCAATCGTGATCTATTTCACCTCGCGCAGTTCACCATCTCATCGCGTAACTCTATAGCGCCACCGATCGTCCATCAGTTCCAGGTGCAGCTGGCCATTATCTACTCCGGCCGGCCATCAACTCCACCAAGGCGCCCACCTTTCCCTCTCATCGGGTCTGCGTCACCTCCCGGCCGGCCATCAACTCCACCAATCAGTTTCTGCTAATCGAATTGAAGAAGAGCAGGACCTGCCGGCCACCACCAGCATCACCGGACACCCGAGACCAAATCTTTCCAGTAGCATCGATGTAGTCCAATCCATCAGCACTTTGCCGGCTACGATATAGCACAGTACCATGAACGATATAGCACAGCACCATGCACGTCGATTTCAAAATCAAATAAATCAAACAAACAACCAACCATAAAGTATTCATCGATCTGCACTTCCCTGCCACAAGTAGCACATAGGAAAATTCAACAGGAGCATGTCCGATGAACCGAGAGCCTGACATAAAGAATCTGCAGTACCATGATCAACATATACAGAATCAGCAAGGAACCAGACGCAGAATCTGATCGCAAACAAGTAACCCTAGCATCTGATAGTGAGCAAAAGGAACTCGCGCGGACGGCAGCTTTATCTGATCGCGAGCAAGGAACTCGCGCAGGCGGCTGAGGAAGTTGTCGCGATGGGCTTCACGTCGAGCATACCTCATGGCGCGGCGGCGGCGACGGGCGCCATGGAAACCTCCCGTCGTGCAGGAACTTCTCCTCGCGAGGAGGAAGGAGTCGCGGGATCGATCGCAAGATATGCCGGCCTGTCTTGCGGCGCGCGAGAACTCCACGCGCACGTGGGAAGGTAGGCGATGCGCGCGGGCTCGCGTTGAGGAGGGGGATGCGTGCGTAAAGATACGCGCACGGAGGGGTTCGATGGCGAGTTGCTAAAAATACCAATCTCATTTGGCAAACTGTTGGACTAAATTTTATGATTTTACCAAATTTTGAAGAATAGCAACCTCATTTAGCAAACTATTGGAGGTGCTCTTAGGGCGTCGTCCAGCGTGCACGCACCAGACTGTCTGGTTGCCTTTTGTGTGTGTTTTGCAAAATTGATGTGTCCCAATACAAAAATAATCTTAATTTTTGGAACTCGGTAGAAGCATTATTTATTAAATATTATTCAGCGTTAGGAAAATCAACCAATGATTATAAACTACAATATTAAACCTGAAGAACTAGGTGAGATGATGCCTCCAACTGAATAAGAACAAAATATGCATGTGCGATACGCACGTGTTTATGAAATTATTTGAAATCCACTGGAAATGTTAATTGAATTGTTGGTATACAATAAAGGTAAATGATAAGCGCTTGGTTGATTTGATCGGGTCTTATAGGAATAAGGTTCAATTCGTTTGTTCATTAGGAAGCCTTACCTGCATATATCACCTGCTCAATTCTTCCTCTCTTTTATAATAGGTTAGGATAGAATTATACTGCTAATCCACATAAACGAGATCATAGCAATTGCACGCTTGTGTTTCTTTAACAATAAAAGGCTGTGGAAATTTACTTACAATATTTTATATGATTAATTTCAGAGTAAATTATATTCAGCACACGTTCAATGAGGACAGGTGTTACTAACAATAGCAGAGCCCCGCAACTCACATTCGTCCAGTCAAACAACATCAGCATATTCGACTAGAAAATAAAAAACAGCCATCAGGTCATAGATTGAGGACATCAATTATGGCATATATAATAGAACGTCCATGACTATCAACAAATTTATGCAAGAATCCAATCATATGTATCGACAAGAACTCAAAGAAACACAATTGCCCTAAAATAGGGTTCTAAAATATAAGAGGCATACTGTAATTCACTGACAATCCTAGAAATTTAAACAAGTGACAGCACCAGGTAATAAGATACTAGGTCACTAAATCTGCAGCTCATTGGGAAGGAAACATCCACACTGGATCAGCGAGGTTGTCCACTGCTCGTTTACCTGACAATAACTCAGCAGTGAAGGGCTTCACTGTACCATCTCTCATGTTGTACACAGTTGTCACATAACTTTTCTCATAACTAAGGTCATCGTACTTCTTATACTTATCGATAAAGTAGATACAATCACCTTGGACACCCTCATATGAGCCGGCAGGAAAGGAAGTGCAGCGGCATGGATCCACAAAGACGCAATCGCCATCGAAGCTGTGGATCTTAGTAGCTCCACAAGGGTTTATGGTGAGGTCCAATGTTAACACATCAACCTTCACAATTTGGGACATATATATATCAACGTATCTTACAATCACCACCAGCTGGCCACGCCATTGAACCAAGTTGCACCTCTCCAAGAGTGCAGGCGGATGGGGAATCGGCGGCATAGTCACTGCACACTCGCTAGAGACATTGACCCCATGTTCATCTTCCCCGAGTGTAAAAGCGAAGAGCAATGGCGATGGGAAGGCGTACCAGTACTTGCGGAGCATGTATAGTTTCCCCGCGTGGAACACAAGGTCATTCAAGCTGCTACGGATGGACGGAGTTTGGTAGATGTACCAGGTCTTCATCCCAGGTTGCCACAGCGTCATCCAAGGCAAGCCGCACCCATCTCGATGCCTGGGGCAGGAGAAGCCGGCCACTATGCACTTGGCTGCCAAGCCAGGCGGAGCAGATAGCACGACGTGTTCGAGTGAATTAGGTAACTTGGGGTCATCACAGGCAGGCCATGTGTGCTCACCGGAGGTGGTATAGTAGGGAACAATCGGGCGGGGCAGACGGACGACCTTGTGAGAGAACGCATTCACTAGGAAGCACTCGTGGCAGCTGCCCTCTTCGCTGGGTCTCGCCATGAGCAGCCACCCTTCGGAAGAACCCACGCAGCTGACTTGGCCGGTGGCCACCTCCTCAGGCATCCACCCGCGGCGCAATGCGACGACTTCGCCCTGGGTGGTAAAGCCAAAGAACCTGTGCCCAGGGAGGATGAGCAGCGGTAGTGGTGGCGGCAAGCTGTGCCCACGCGCGGCGGCACGCCAGTGCCGGCACACAGACCCCACGGCGGCGCGGTCAGCGAGGCATGGCAGGAAGCGAATCAGGACGCCCAGGATGTCCGGCAGAATGAGCGCCCACGGTGTTGACGCCGCTGCTGCCGCGTCGTCGATGCTTGCAGTCGTCCTCTGCCGGTTTTCGTCGAGCGCTACGCCTGCAAGAAGCGCAATCGGGCTGGAGGCGTCACGCTTCTCCGAGAAAGAACCACCCCTGGCCCTGAGGCCCTGACTACGGGACTTGTTGTGATTGTAGAGTACGGCAGAGGGGAACTGAACTCACCGGTGGTGTCGGCGACGGGATTCATCTCCGTCCTCCAAGAGCTGCTCCCCTGGGTTTCTTGATCCGATGAAGGAATATCTTTCTGCCGACGATGGCAAACCAAATCTGATGAACTCGACCGATAGCAAACAAGACTCTTCTCGTCCTATGTATCGTTTGTATTGGACACGGTCACGTAGCTACAACACCAGAGATTCACTTGTTATTAAGAAAACAAAAATCTTTTATTTGCGGAAAAACCGAAAATATGGGGGAAGCTAGCCCGATCGATCAGGCAACCAGGTTGACTCGGGACGTCCCGGCGAGGCGAGGTGTCGAGTCCTGGCACCACGCTGCCACCGCAACTCCTGCTGCATGGACTCCGCCACTGTGAATCAACCTGAATGTGATTCTACAGCCACGTCTAACATGGGCTGTGAATATTTATATTGGCAAAAGTTGTGATCTTCATCAACAAATTGGGCATTGTCTCAACAAAAAACATCAACAACTTGGGCTGCAAGCTCGTCTACGTCAACAACACCTACACTATGATCATCGGTAAGAGCTAAAAAGATTTGCCAACTCTCAAAAGATACAAGACATCAATTATGGCATATATAATAGAACGCCCATGACTATCAACAAATTTATGAAAGAAACCAATCATATATATCGACAGGAACTCAAAGAAACAGGAGTGCCTTAAATTGGGGTTCTAAAATATAAGTCATACTGTAATTAACTGACCATCCTACAAATATAAACAAGTGACAGCACCAAGTAAGATACCCGCGCTGACTTAAAATCTGCAGTTCATTTGGGAGGAAACATCCACACCGGGCTCGCGAGCTTGTCCTCTGCTGGGTTACCCGACAATAACTCAGCAGTGAAAGGCTTCACTGTAGAATCTCTCATGTTGTACACAGTTGTCACATAAGTAGGCTCACCCTTGAAGTTCCTATACCTATCGATATAGTAGATACAGTCACCTTCGACACCCTCATATGAGCCGGCAGGAAAACAAGTGCAGCGGCATGAATCGACAAAGACGCAATCGCCATCGAAGCTGTGGATCTTAGTGACACCACATGGGTTTATGCTGAGGTCCAATGCAAACACATCAACCTTCTCAGTTTGCGACATCGGTATCTCAGAATTGACATATCTTACGATCACCACCAGCTGGCCACGCCATTGAACCAAGTTACAGTTCGCCCAAAGTGGATGCCCGGGATGGGGAATTGGCGGCATAGTCACTGGACGCTCGCTAGAGACTTTGACCCCATGTTCATCTTCCCCGAGTGTAAAAGAGAAGAGCGATGGCGATGGATAGGCGTACCAGGACTTGCGGAGCATGTATAGTTTTCCCCCGTGGAACACAAGGTCATTCAAGCGGCAATGAATGGACGTAGTTTGGAAGACGTACCAGGTCTTCATCCCAGGCTGCCACAGCGTCAACCAAGGCAAGTCGGACCCCTCTCGAAGCCCATCTCGAAACCAGGGGCCGGAGAAGCCGGCCACTATGCAATTGGCCGTCGAGCCAGGAGGAGCAGATAGCACAACGTGTTCAAGTGATCTTGGAAACTTGGGGTCATCGCAGGCCGTCCAGGTGCCCTCACCAGAGGTGGTACAGTAGCGAACAAGCAGGCGTGGCAGACGGATGACTTCATGAGAGAACATGTTCACCAGGAAGCGCTCGTGGCCGGCATCTTCGCTGGGTCTCGCCACGAGCAGCCACCCTTCGGAAGATCCCACGCAGCTGACTTGGCCGGTGGCCACCTCCTCAGGCATCCACCCACGACGCAAGGTGTCGATTGCCCCCTGGGTGGAAAAGCTGAAGAATCTGAACTTGGGGAGCACGAGCAGTGGCAGCGGCGGCGGCAGGCTGTGCCCGTGTGCGGCAGTGCGCCAGTGCCGGCACACAGACCGCACGGCTGCGCGGTCCGTGAGGCAGGGCAGGAAGCGGAGCACGATGCCTATGATGTCCGGCAGAATGAACGGCCACGATGATGCTGCTGCGGCGGCGATGCTTGTCGTCGTCCTCTGCCGCTCTTCGTCGATGGCTGTGGTCGTCCTCTGCCGCTTGTCGTCAAGCACTTGGCCTGCAAAAAGCACAAGCCGGCTGCTGGCGTAACGCTTCCGGGAAAGAACCGCCCCTGCCCCTGAGGCCCTGACTACGCGACTCGCCGTGGGTGTAGAGTACGGCAGAGGGGAACTGGACTCACCAGCAGCGGTGTCAGTGACGTGATCCATCTCCGTCCGCCGGGAATTTCTTGATCCGGTGAAAGCGTCTCTTTGTGCCGGCGATGCCAAACCAAATTCGATGGCAAACAAGACTGTTCTCGACCTATGCATGTGTACATATATACGACACGATCGTTTTGTATTTGACACGGTCACAACCCTACAAGACTAGATATTCACCTTGTTACAAGGAAAAAAAAATCTTTTGGTTGCGGAACAACGAAGTTATGCCGTGAGAATCCGAATAGAAAACGGCCGTAAGAGGACCCACGTGTCAACCAGGTTTGACTCGAGACCGGCAAGGTGTCGAATCCTGGCGCCACGGCGTAAATCCTGCTGCACGGACGTGATTTATCAACCTGGATGTGATTTCGTTACTCAAAAAAAAAAAAAAAAAAAAAAAAAAAAAAAACTGGATGTGATTCTGCAGCCACATCTCTGACAACATTAGAATGGTCGGCGCCTCGGCGGTTCTCGTGCCGGCGAGGCGTCTGACGCGACGCCCGGTGGGACGTCGTCGAATCAAGAAACACCGAGGAGAACGATCGGAGGCGCGGAGCAGGACGCCAACAACACCTCCGGTGGCGGTGAGTGCCTTGTTCCCCGTGTCTTATTGTCGCGTATCACATGGCCCGTGGCCACGGCTTTTCGTGCTTGGCCCCCGGTGCTGGTTGATCGTGCCTCGTGCAGGTTAGGTGTTCAACGAAATTGCCGTGCCCCAACGGGTATCTTCAAAACTCACGAGGCCAGAGTCATCAAAACTCACGCGTCGGGTGGGCTTCATTGGAGAGTTTGGATTTGTTGTCAGTCTTGTCGTCCCAGGCTTCAGCTTGTTTTCCCAGAACGTAAGGGTTGTTTGGATCGAAGTCTGGATTAAACAGCTCATGCCAGGCAGCACATCTGATCCAGACTGGCATCTTTGTACTGCTCTCAATGAAATAGGCGCTTAGCATCAGCCCACCTCGTGTTGCAACGATTGCTTTGAGTCGACACTGTCTCTCCTCGATCCAGTGCAGCAGGTGGAAGAAATCAGTGACGACGCCAAACCTCATCCCTGCATGCCAATCTTCCGTCGCCAATCCGTTTCCCATTTCTACTTCACCGGCACCAGCTCCAAAATCAAGCCTTCCTCCCAAGCAGCAGGCAGGGTATCTGCTGTAGCACTTTTGGAATATCTCCACCTCTGGATCCGGGACATCGTTGTAGAGATAGAACTTGCTCCTGGAGTAGAAGACCCTACACATGGGCACCATCGTCCTCGCGAGTTCTCAACACAAGCAGCTTACTGTAGATTCTTCGTGGGGGCAGTAGATTTTGAACCATGCAAAGAGGTTTTGAGGACATGATCCCCGCCACGCTGCCGGTTCATTATTGGGTTAGCCTCACTAAATCACTGTTTTTTTTATGAAACAGGAGGGGAACTCCCCTACTAGGCTTTTATTAAAAATTTACAAGAAAAGGAACAAGTTACAACTCCACACACACCCCTCAAGAAACAAAGAAGGTGTGGAAGAAAATAATAAAAATTACATGTGAGATTGTAGCCATAAATCTAAACCTGGCTTGATTGCTGCCTTTGCTCTTAGCCTACACTAAACCACTGTTGGACTGCTGATCGCTTAGCACTTCGAGATCTAGACGGCCGGTGGTGACCGCGGCGACTAAAACCCTACCGATAGCGTGAGCACATGAACACGAGAGAGAGAGAGAGAGAGAGAGAGAGAGAGAGAGAGAGAGAGATGTTTTCCACTGCGAATGGCGCAGCTTCTTTGATGCATTCAACTTAGCCTTTCTAGGCTCTGATCCGCTCCCCCCGCCACGGTTGGGCGCTGCACGGTGTGCCGTGATTCATGGTCACCCGTGCGACATGCACGGCATGCCAACAATGGAGGGGAGGTGCCTGAAGACGCGGTCCTAGCGTGCACGTGTGCAATCACTGTGCACCTAAGATTCTACGCGATATAAAAAGTGTTCAAAATGAAAATGAACCTATTACATGCATCTAAACTGAAAATGATAACTTGTCACGATTACTGATATTGGGGACAACATTTGAACACCTTAATCGGTAGCAACTGCACTGATACCTAGCTTGTAGCGCATCTCCACGGGATGTCTGCCAATTGCCTATCTGCGCCAATGTGTTCAACTTCTGCAATGCCATCACTGACACACTCCCTGATGAAATGGTAGCGTGTGTCAATATGCTAGCTTCTCTCATGATAGACAGGATTTTTGCTCTGCTCTATGCCGACTTGCTATCCATCAACAGCATGAATTTCTGCAGCTTTTCTCCTATCAAATATGCAATGAGTCTAGTCAACCAAACACCTTGGCATGCTGCTGAAGCTGCTGCAATGTACTCGGCTTCACAGCTTGATAAAGACACTACCCTTTGTTTCTATGATGACCAAGTCACCGCATTTCCATTCAAGAAGAATACCACACTAGAAGTGCTTTTTCTCTTCTCCAAATCACCAGCATGATCACCGCTTGGGGTCAAGGCGGCTTCGAGAGGGGGGGGGGGGAATCTCGGTACCGGCGCAAGGCCGGGCCCACTACTGTTCACGGCCCGACAACAACTGCGAATGGTGGCTGAAGCGCGGGAGAAAGCTTGGCGGTGACATTTGCTCGAGTGTGGGACCGAGTCGGTTGAGTCGGTTGGCCGACGCGGCTCCTAGCTGTCGAGGTGTTAGCGTGTGTGATCGAGTCGGGGCAGAGATATAAGCCTCTAATCGAACATGGTTGGTTATCGAATAAAGCATAATCGTTCCCCAATCTTCTAAATTTCCCAATTCCCCTGTTGTTCGTGTGAACCCTACCCCGATCTTGCTCTTCCCCGTCTAAATTCCACTCCAGTTATTATTGTGATCCGCTTCAGATCATAATAGGTACGCACTCAGCGGCAGCGACCTACCATGTGTTCTTCATCGGGAGCACGGAGTTGCTGGGCGCCAAAGAGCTATGGCGTGTCAAGGCGTCACCAAAGGGTGAAGCTCTTCTTCTGGTATGCTTTACACCGGTGTCTGTGGACCGCAGAAAGAAGAATGAGGCTTGCGCATTTGTGACCAGGTTTCGGAGACTTGTGCACATTTGTTCCTTGGGTGTACCCTTGCGAGGCACATTTGGCACTTGGTGTTGTCGTCTCTGCATCTGCCTAGTCTGCAGCTCGATGAGGACGATGACATGGGCGCGTGGTGGCTGAGGCAGCGAAGCTGACTGGACATGGATTCAAGGAAAGTGTTCAATGCCTCGTCCTCCTAGTGTCATGGTGAATTTGAATAGAACGCAACGCAAGAGTATTTCGACAGGTCGCTTCTTCGTTTCAGGAGGTCATTTGAGGCATGTTTGCAGAAGCTGAGGAATGGGTTCAGGGAGGTTTTGGCCCCATTGCAGCGCTATCTAGTCTCATGTCGCAAAATGAAAACAATATGTAATAACGAACAATAGGATGCAGTAGATAGGTTCAAGTGTGCCTGATGAGGAGTTGCTGGCATCTTGCCATCGACGATTGATCATCGTGTAAAATTGTTTTCCTCCTTTTAATGAAACACAGGTGAAATCCCAGTCGTGAAAAAAAAAACAAGGCAGCGAAACAAAAAAAAATGGTACACGATCGACCCCTAGGGGGGACCAGATTATCACTCAGATAACAAGGAACGGTGGAGTCCTTCTTCACTACTTATTACTAGCATACCTTTATTTATCTTTACCTTTTGAAAGTTTTAAAGCAGTTAGCTCATTCCAAGCGAAGAATCATCTCTCTCTCTCTCTCTCTCTGTCTTCCTCCCGAGTAAGCAAAGAATCATCTACAGTTTAAAGCAGTTAGCTCATTCCAAGCGAAGAATCATCTCTCTCTCTCTCTGTTTCTTTTCTGTTTTCCTCCCGAGTAAGCAAAGAATCATCTACAGACACACAAAAGAAAAGTTTATGTGACACAAAGAAAAGTTTATGTGCACATAGCCAGGCCAGCAGTTTTGAGTACTCTCTCTCTCTCTCTCTCTCTCTCTCTCTCTCTCCCCCTCTCTCTCACGCACACACAAGCAAATACACATAACTGCTGGTTTGGTCCGTTCGGCTGCAATCTAATTCTTGCTACTGCATGCCAATTCAGCATAACTGAGGTATGTAATTTAATTACTCGACCCCTTCCATTGCAGATTTAAATTCATATATATGTACAGTATGTAGCATGCTCATCATGGAAATTCAACTACTAATTTAAAACGGTATATATTATATATATAGCACAAAATCTGCAATGCATGACATCGTACATATCGGGATGACATGTATGATACGACTGGTCTTAGATAGTTTCTTGCTATTTTGTGTTGATCAGATCAGCAGGTAGATCACAAGCTAGTGAGTAGTGACGATTAACATTCCATATATATATATGTAGTATAACTGAAATGGAGTCTGCTGGACGTTCGCAGCTCTGTATGTGGACAACAATCTTCCAAAATGAAGTGGAGGTTGCAGCATTATTAATTGCTTAATATATATAGTAGCTACACCGCACAAACAATACACCAAGCCCAACTGACCAGCATGCGTACTGAGGTAAAGCTTCTCTGTCTTTCACACTCTCTCTCTCTCTCTCGCTCGCTCGCTCGCTCGCTCTCACTCAGCCATGACATGATGTATGTATGCAGGATCTTAAGGCCGATACTATAGATGAGGCTGCTGAAGAAATTCTCAAAGTGCTGAAGGAACACAGAAATACTTCTAGAACTGTTAGTAGCAGAAGCAATGTCATCTACTTCGACGGCTGGGATGGGCTTGGGGCATCTGCAGTCCTCCGAGCCATTGCGGAGTGCCTCACGGCAACTTCTCCAGTTGCGCAGAGAGCCCCACAAGCTGGACTTGAGTTTGATCAGGTCATCCACATCGACTGCTCATTGTGGGAGAGCAGGAGAGCACTTCAGAAGGCGGTCGTGGAGCAGCTGAAGCTCCCTGATGAAGTGATGGGGCTGTTCGACAGGCAAGATGAGGAAGACGATTTTGCTGGTTTAGCCCAGGGCTCCCGTGCTGAGCTGCAAGAAGTCGTCAGGGAGATGTATCAGCACATGCAGAACCGCAGATTCTTGGTGATTTTCCACAATGGGGGCAGAGAGGAGATCGACCTGGCCAGTTTTTGTGGTTTCCCTCTGTCTGGGTACTCCACCAGCATGGTGCTGTGGACATTCCAAGGGAGATTCCGGATCAAACCTCGGGACAAAGTTGATGCAGCCATGAAGAGCATGGGAGCAACTGACACTTTTATCTCAATGGCCCCGCACAATCAGATGGAAGAGCAGGTCTGGTCCGACCTTGTACTTGAAGAGGCTGCAGAAGTAGTTGCAGCATGCAACGAGTCTCACGGCATCATGGTTAGGCCTGCACAAGTGGCTGAGTGCTTCCTGTACATGTTGGAGCTGTGTTGCAAAGGAAGCCATTCCGTCGACTATGATTTGGTCACCCATGGTGCCAATTACTGGGTATGTGATTCTATCATACATCAGGGGGAGGGTGGTGATGACAACAGTGATGGGCTGTGGAGAGCGGCACATGCTCTGCAGCGTGAGATGCCATTGGATATGGACCACCATCAATATTTGCCCTCTCCTCACTTACCAAGGTTTATCAAGAGCAAGCCATACTGGACTTCACCGACATGTGGGTTTACTAGGATCTTGGATGGCCTTATTCATAATGGGGACATGTTCCATGACTCCTTCGGCAAGCAACTTAGTGTTCTCAAACTCTCAAAATGCACCTTTGATTTGCAGTCACCTCCATTTGTTTGCTGCCATGGCCTTAGGTTTGTATGGCTCGACCATTGCCAAGGAACGAGCACGGCAAGCACAGCTGGGGCATTGAAGGAGGAGGACATCTGCCGGTTCTTTCAGGGGCTGTGGGTGCTCGTCGTGCGCTACACAGACTGTGATCAGATCTTGTCCGCACAGATGCTGGATCTCATGACTCAGCTCCAGGAGCTAAATGTGATAGGAGCCAAGGATTTTGACATGGGTCTCCTGCAAGAAAGATTGCCTAACATCCGCAAGCTACGAGTAACAAAGTCTTCTGTTTCCTCTAGTTGCCCAGGAAATCGCATTTTCTTGGAGATGGACAAGATGGAGCTTCTTGAGTTTTCTGGAAACAGTACCCGGAATCCATCTGTAAGCTGCAGCAGTAGCTGCCTTGAGACTGTGATTCTAGAGGAGTGTCATAACATAGAACGGATGTTCTTCAGGGGATGTACTAAACTGAAGAATCTATTATTCAGAGGACGCACGGTGGTCCGGAACCTAGACATCTCAGGCACGGCACTGAAAACACTAGATTTCAGTGCAATAAATACCTACGGCTTTTGTGATGAGCTATGTCTACTTAACTGTGAGAACCTTTGTGCCATCATGTGGCCACCACGATGGGTAGATTTCCTGCGTGACAAGTTTAAGCTGCTCATTGACACCACACAGTCAGCTTCAAGTGCCATTTACAGGGAAGATGGAGAGCAAGGGGGCAGTATTGCCGCTACACAAACAACAGTAGCAGCACCCCATGAGCATGGCAATCGACCGACCACAGAATTTGGTTGGCACATTTCTGTACGGGATGCAAGGCTCCTTTTCTCACTTGTGTCAGTATATGGCCATTCTCGGGTGGCATATGTGGAAGTGTCCTCTCCTGTTCGTCCAACCTTTACTGCCGGCTTCATCAAGGCAACCAAGCGTGGCAACAACAATGAGCAGCAAGTGGTGGCACGCCTGCAGCAGCAGCAGCCCGCCCCTGCAGTATATGGAGATACCACGGTGGCCCAGCACCTGCACCAGCAGGCTAAGGAAGGCGAAAGTGATGCTCCGGTGATCATGTGTATGTGGCCTTGTCCGGATCCTCCCAGTCATCCAGAAAAGAGATGCCACATACACATACAAGACCGGAATTGGACAAAAGTATCAACAGGTGGTGAAGAAACTAGTGCTATCGTAGTACCAGAGTTTGTACTTGCAAGTGCCAAAATCCTGCATGTGCATGATAGCATGTCCTTCACTACTATACCTTCAGCTCCTGTCATCGGATTATGCAGAGTGGGAAGAGCTAGAATGGTGCAGGATCGAGAGATGCCCAGAGCTAAAAAGTGTCTTTAGTAATCTCGAAGATGATGCATTTAGCCGTTCGTACAACCTGGAAATATTCTGGGCGTCACAGCTTTTGAAAGCACGCTACATCTGCAGATGGAATGAATTACCATATAGATTCTTTCGTTGTTTTAGAGACCTGACATTGTTACACCTGGACTTTTGCCCCCGGCTTATATATGCATTCCCTGTGTTCAAAGAGGGCAGATTTGATCGACTGGAGACCATAGAAATCATGTGGTGCAGTGACCTGAGAGCGGTATTCCCTTTGGGCACCAAATCAGACCCCTACTGTACCCTAGACTTCCCTGCTTTGAAGCATATCCATTTACATGAGCTCCCTTCGCTACATAGCATCTGTTGGGTCCGAATGTCCGCACCGAATCTTGAGACGGTCATGATCAGGGGCTGCTGGAGCCTCACACGTCTTCTGGATGTTAGCAAGAGCAACAAGGTAGTGGAATGCGACTGCGAGAAGGAATGGTGGGACAGGCTAGTGTGGGACAATAGTTCACAAGCGGACCACTATAAACCGATCCACCCACGGTATTACAAGAAGACACTGCTCAAGGGCTCCGTGCTCAGGTGATCCCTCATTCCATCTTGCCTACCATACTACCTATATTGCTTTGACAAAATTTTCATCACACTAGTATGCTGCTAGTTGTGTTTATGATCTTAAGCAATTGCTAGCATTAACTGATGAATTTTTACACTAGCCTGCAGCGACTGGCTTGCCCACACTATACGGTTTTGATTTAGTTTGTCACCTGAACTAATGGATCTTTTGCTTCTCTCATGTCCTGTAACCCTCTAAATCTCCTTTGCAGGTGAGGTACTACACATATCCCTACCGGCCTTTCATTGGACTGCAGCAGCTAAGTCGCTAGGCCTGCTGATGTGTCGATCTCCTTGGATTCAGCCTCCGCTGCTCATTCTGCTTCGGCGTCTGCTTGATTGCTTTGTTGTGTGCATGTGTGAGAATGACAACATGGGTCCAAGGCTTGGCTTATTGAGCCCGCCCGTGTGGTGTCTTTAGTTTGGTTTGCTTAATGTGGTTTGTCTGATTAGCGTAGCACGCCATCTTGTTGGATAAGATGGGGTGATACAGACCTGCTACGTGTGCTCTGCGCTCTGCTGTGTCCAGCGAAGTAAAAACAGAGTCAGCACTCAGTTCAGCGTTTAAATTTCCATTAAGTTTGGGCTACACCAGCATGAGATTTGATGCATGCTGCTGCCAGTTGTATGTGTTTTTCAGCTGCGTGTGGAATAGAGCCACCAATGTTGTTGTTGTTGCACTTATATTTGTGAACAAATATTTCCTCAAAAAAAATATTTGTGAACAAATAAATAAATGCCAATAGTTTGTGTGTTATATGTGGATACATTTGCGTGGCACCCATAATTATTATACCTTTATATGTTTCTAATTATAATTACCCACTTCTACACTACTAATACATTGAAATGAAATTATAAGTATATATTTTGTGCCACCATGCACGCACCAAGTATACAATGCAAGCATGGATAAGATATGGATATGTACTTTTATGTTTTCACCAATTATGAATATATTGTTTCCTCATCAACTTAGATACCAACGACACTAACAAATTTATGTATGTCTCTACTTTTTTTTTTTTGACAACTTGTATGTCTCTACTTTAGATATGCCATTGTTGTCGCCGCACCGTGTACGGGATCTACAGGTTCTTTAAGCCCTGTATGGGTTCATCTGAAAAAAACACAACACATGATTTTCTACTTAGGAAATTCATTATTATTATTATTTGAACTCGTAAATTCATTATTGAAACCATACACAGAATTTTCATGTGAAGTAAAATAAGACGGTACGCTGCAATAGTGCGGACCCCACTCCAAAAGACATATAGCTGACCAGCAGCCCGCAACCTCTTTTGTCCCGGCCCACTAGGCCCAGTTGAGCTCACGGCCCCAGTCCCTCCCCTGAGGCGAAGACAGCCCCGGCGGCCGGCGGCGGCCGGCGCCACAAAACCTCCGGCCACCATGGATTGTGCCGGTACCGGAGGAAGCTCAGGTGAGAGAGAGATTCACCCGCTTCTGCCTTTCTAACTGTCTCACGGTCACGGAGCTGTGTGTGAAGTGAGTTACATGATGGCGACCATTGGCTACCGTGCAGGCAAGCCGTTCGATGAAATGCCTCCTTGCCCGTCGGACCAAGAAGGCCCGTGGAGGGGGAGTTGCCCGTCGCCGGCGGTGAAGGACTCTAGCTGCGTCGGTTCCGGTGAATTGCTTTTGCTTATTTCCTGTATGTATTTGCTGCTGCGTATGTATGTGGGGCGTGTGACTGACACCAGGCCTATGGCTCATGCAGCAGGTGTGATCTCCGGCGGAATGCCCCAAACGAGTTCCAGATTAGAGTTTGATGCCGGGGTGTCCCTGTGGGCGGGCATTCACCCAGACATCTTGGGCATTGTGCTCCGTTTCCTCCCGTCCCTTGTCGACCGTGACAGCGTGCGGTCCGTGTGCCGCCATTGGCGAACCGGTGCTCACGGCCACGTCCTGCCAGCGCCACTGCCCATGCTGGTGCTTCCTGAGCTCAGGTTCTCGAGCCTATCGGACAAGGGCGATTTGATGGCTGTGCGGCGTGTCCCGGTGCCTAAGGAGTTGGGAGCAGATGATCTCCGCTGTGTGGGCTCTTTTGATGGATGGCTTGTGGGTGTGACTGCAAACAAAGATTGCACCTATGAGTCTTTCATAGATTGTGATGGAGAGTGTTTGCTGGTGAATGCTTTCTCTCGCCGGGTTTTTTGCTTACCGCAGCTGTGCAATTGGCATTTCGATGATTCTTACTCAGAAAAGGCTCTCAGTGTTGTCAATGGTCAACATGAGGTCCTCGTTCAAGCCAATAATGAATACACAATGTCACTCTGCCAAGTGGTGCTATCTGCTTCACCTGACTCAGGATCCAAGTACATTGTGGCTGCTTCCTCTAACCATAGGGGTTCACAACGACTTGCCCTCTGGCAGCCTGGGATGATGTTGTGGCATGTTTGCTCTGGAGAAGATATCGATGGTCCGATAGATCTCACCTTCTACCAGGGGAAGCTGTATGTGCTACTGAGGAACACAGAGCGTCTCTTCACCTATGAACTTGAGGATGATCATGGGTTCATGGTCTCCCGTATTGAGCTTTCTCTGACTAAGCTACCCTTCAATCATCTCATCTGGGAAGATGGTGCAACATGTTGCAATATAGTTGTGTGGCGTGAAGAGCTACTATTAATCATCAGACACTATGATAATTACGGTATCAGACAAGATGCTTCTAGAGTTCTTGTGTTTGCACTGGATGTCAGCACAAACCCTTATGGACTCACTGAGGTTCACAACTTTAATGGTGACTGCATCTTTGTTGGCTCAGGCGGCTGCAAGTCCTTTCCTGCCAGTCTGCATGATGGGGTTGAAGGTGATCTTATCTACTTTGTTCCTGATGAATGGCGCCCTTAGCTGTAAAATTATTACCTAGCTACTTTGATCAGTTTGATGTGCGAGTGGAGAAGCCCGATTTACCAGTGTGGTTATTGCCTACTGAATGAAGGATGCAGAGAAAATCTGATCTAACGTGTTTTGTTCCACTTTATGCTCTATAAGATTATGAAGATAGACCTTATCTGTCATATTACAAACTCCATGGTCAGGACAATGATGTGTGTAATCTGTTATGCTCATGTTGCAACTTTCAAATTATCTCTTGTACTGTATTTCGTGTTGAATGGCAACCATGTTTCTGTTTCTGTGAGACAACAATACTGTATTGTTCAGATGTTGTTTGTGGCATGCTGCCTCTTTGAACATGATATTTAAGTAACAATCCAAAGCTTGTCTCAACGTTTTCTGAAACTTGTGAATGGAACTTGAAGTTAAATCTACAATTAGGACTTTGACATCGGTATGGAAACATGACGTGCTAATTTTGTTCTGAAATTCTCAATCCACAAATAGACTTTGGCATTGGTCGGTAAACATTTGTTACATAGAAAGTACTTGATGCGAAGACATGATTGTAACATAGTTAGGGATATTTTAAGAAAAAGAAATTCTGAATGTGCAGTACGATGTAGTAATAATATTCAGAAAGAAGCATAAATAGTCCTGGACACAAATATGGCGATAATTTTCCTTTGAAATAAGAGAGGAGGCCCACAAGGCAGACACCGAAAGGCAGTCATGGCTCTCACTGGAACCTTTTTGACCACGAGTTAAAGAGTTAGGCACTCATAGGCGACAGGCATACAGCCTCAGTGGCACTGTGTTTTCGAACAAAATAATTAAGTTGAAAAAACAAAATACGAAAAAAAATAGACATTGTGTTTTTTTTAAGGCCAAGCAAGTAATTTTCTCTGTTTTTTTATAAATAATTTTCTCTATTTCCTAGTACTTAAATTCATGCTGGACTAGTGCATATTTGTTTAAAAAAATATTGGGACAAATATGTGGGAAAAACAGCTTTATTTTTTTATTTAAACTTAAAAACAGCTTTATTTTCAAAGTATACCGAGAATTTCATGTGAAAAATAAATAAAACGCCGAGCTGCAATAATGTGGACCCCGTTCCCTACATTTCAGAGTACCAGCAGGCAGCAATAGAGTTCACGGCCCCACGAGGCCCATTTGAGCAGGCAGCCCACGAGGCCCAACAGAGCTCACGCTCCAGTCCCCCGACTAGGCGAAGAGCCCCGGCGGCGGCCGGCGGCCGGCGCCACAAGACCTCCGTCCTCCGGCCGCGATGGATTCTGACGGTGCCGGAGCAAACTCAGGTGAGACATTGAGTCATTGAGATTCATCCACCCCCTGCCTGTTTGCATATCTCACAGGGCTCTGTGTGAAATTGGTGGATTAATGGCGACCATTGCCTCTCCGCAGGCAAGGTGTTCGACGAAATGCCTCCTGGTCCGTCGGATCAAGAATGCCTGAGGAGGAGGCCGTCGCCGGCAATGAAGGACTCCAGCTGCGAAGGTTCCGTTAAATTCCTTTTGCTTATCAACAATATATTTGCTGTTGCGTATGGTATGGTCGTCGCCATAGCCATAGGTGACGTCCGTCTTATGGTTCATGCAGGTGTGATGTCCTGCGGAATGCCCCAAACGAGACCCAGATCGGAGTTTGACGCTGGGGTGTCTCTGTGGTCGGGCCTTCACCCGGACATCCTAGGCATCGTGCTCCGGTTCCTACCCTCCCTTGTCGACCACGACAGCGTGCGGTCCGTGTGCCGCCATTGGCGAACCGGTGCTCACGGCCACGTCCTGCCAGCGCCGTTGCCCATGCTGGTGCTTTCTGAGTTCAGGTTCTCGAGCCTATCGGACAAGGGGGATTTGATGGCCGTGCGGCGTGTCCCGGTGCATAAGGAGGTGGGAGCAGATGATCTCCGCTGTGTGGGCTCTTTTGGTGGATGGCTTGTTGGCGTGACACCCAACAAGCATCGCAGTGGTGAGTATTTCAGAGATATCGATGGAGGGGGGTTCCTGGTGAATGCTTTCTGTAGCAAGGTTATTCGCTTACCACAGCTGTACAATTGGCATTTCGATGGTTCTTCTTACTCAGAAAAGATTCTAGATGTTGCAAATAGTCCTTATAAGGTCCATGTTCGTGGCAATGATATATACACTATGTCACTCTGCCAAGTGGTGCTATCTGCTTCACCTGACTCAGGAACCAAGTACATTGTGGCTGCTTCCTCTAACCACAAGGGTTCACGAAGCCTTGCTCTCTGGCAGCCTGGGATGATGTTATGGCATGTTTGCTCTAGTCCTGACATTGATGGTCCGGTAGATCTCACCTTCTACCAGGGAAAGTTGTATGTGCTCCAGAGGCACAGGAAACACCTCTTCACTTTTGAACTTGAGGATCATGATGGCCTCATGGTCTCTCGTGCTGAGCTTTGTTTGACTGATGAGCTTTGTTTCGATCTCTTCTAGGACGTAGATAATGCAACATGTCGCAATATGGTTGTGTGGCGTGGAGAGCTACTATTAATCATCAGACACTACAGTGACCTTAGCAGACAAGTTCCTCTTAGAGTTCAAGTGTTTGCACTGGATGTCAGCAAAAACTCTTATGGACTCACTGAGATTCACAGCTTTGATGGTGATTGTATCTTTGTTGGCTCGGGTGGCTGCAAGTCCTTTCCTGCCGGTCTGCATGATGGGGTTGAAGGTGACCTTATCTACTTTGTCCCTGATGATCGCCAGCCTTATGATAGATTTGTGTATAGCATGAGAGATGGCAGTATGAAGCCCTTCG
Organism: Themeda triandra; assembly: GCA_018135685.1. Taxonomy (NCBI): domain Eukaryota; kingdom Viridiplantae; phylum Streptophyta; class Magnoliopsida; order Poales; family Poaceae; genus Themeda; species Themeda triandra. The sequence continues at coordinate 112,855 of JAENPR010001510.1, read as the reverse complement.
GTGCCCAATTATTAGCTAGCTGCTTGGATGTGCCAGTGAAGAATCTGGATTTCCCAGTGTGGTTATTGCCTGTCGAATGATGCTGCAGATCAAACCTGATCTAGCTGGGTGTTTGGATCCACTTTTTGCTCTCTAAGATTATGAAGATAGACATTACCTTTCATATTAGAGACTCAATGGTCAGGACAATGATGTGTATGATCTACTATGCTCATGTGGCAACTGTCAAATTATCTTTTGTATTTCCTGTTGAAGTGGCAACCTTGTTTCTCTTTTTTCCAAGGCAGCAATACTGCTGTTGTCTGTGACAGAGGACATAGTATGACTGTATTGTTCAGCTGTTATTTGTGGCATGCTCCCTCTTTGAACCTAAGATTTAAGTAACAGTCTAAAGCACTGTTTGTTTCAGCTGTTGTTTTATCATTGCAGAAATTGTGCTCTAGTTCTAGTTTCTAATACATGTCTGAGCTGTGTGAATGAAGTGATATAAAACAACTATCTGTACACTAATGCGTACTTTATTTTAAAGTTTATGTAGATTGTTAGTGGCTAGGAACTTGTAGAACCACACAATTTCTGTCTGAACTTAAATGTGATGATGGCATCTTCTGTCAGGAACTGAATCACCTGGTGCTTTGCTCTAGTTCTAGTTTCTGTTACATGTCTGAGATGTGTCCCATGTATTGGCCTTTCCACATATCCCCATGAATGAAGTGATAAAACAACTATTTGCAGCTTCTTTTTTGTAAGCTCATGTTTTGTTTGCTTAACACGTAGTGATGCACTATGATATCTCTTGCAATCTTTGGCTTGTCATAACTATAGACTCTGTTGGGGGATAGCCGAAGCCTAGGCACCTGGCACAGGCCGAAAGGCCCATATGATTCGGCACATGCCCATGTGATTCGGCACGCGACCCTAATGCCCACATAGACTGGGCGAAAGCCTCATTCGGCGTGCCGCCAGGACAACGGCAGGCGCGCACCCGGGACGGATTCGGCGGTGGCGCCGAATCCATCCGCCGAAACATCGTCTTTTGGGTTTGTTGGTTAATATTACGCTGTACCGGATTTGGGTAAGGAATATAGTTCCCCGGCAACGGCTCAAGAAATGCTTGTTAGCAGATCTTAGCGCAATCACTAGAATTAAGTAAATGTGACTAGCGTATGGTAGCTAAGCCTACGCAAACCCGAACCACTACCGGAGAGAGGGTGTCGGAATTCCTCTTCCGGCAACATGACCTAAGAATACTAAGCCAAGCTAAACTCTAGTGACAACGTAGGACTAACCAAAGGGTAACTCTGCAAGCGCACAGGTACCGATGTAGCACTTCAACCGGGTGAGTGCTCCGGTGTCGAATTTATAGTTCGCTCATGGGAAGCGGATTAAGACTCTCTAGCAAATGTGTGATGGAAATCTGTGGTGGTTCTACTCAATCTAAGCTATTGATATTGATAAAGGGTATGAGTGTTGTTATGAGTGATAACTAAGGGTAACTAGTAGGTAGCTAGCTAGGTGGGAGGACAACGAGTGAGTAAGGACTCCTATGTATCTAACTATACTTACGTGTTCTAATCTAACTAGTGTAACGACTTAACTAAACTAATGCCTAGACCATCGATGTGATAGGGGAGATCGGGCCGACAAATAGGAGGGTAGCGTCTCCGAGGGACTAACTCCTATTCCGCGGACCTATGACTTTAATGGGCGCCCTACACCCTACCCCTAACGTAAACAGATATAACCGAAAGGCTCGTTACTGTCACAACCGCCCGCCACGTTGGACACGTGAATGGACTTACCACTCAAGAGTGAATGGAATTACCAATCATCGATAGGGTGCATCCACTATTAAGCACTAGCCTAAGCACCTCGCCTAATCTAGTCTTAAGACTCCGGCTACCACGTAAGTAACCTCGGCCCCAGTTGGTAGTGAAACACACACAAAGGATCTAGACACTAACTAGTTCAGACTCTACACTAATGAGACTAAGACACAACACTACTACACTAGTATAGCAATGCACTAAGTAAATACTGAAAGTAAAGTACTCAAAGTAAAGACTTAGTAAAGTAAGCAAGACTATAATATAAGGAAAGCACTTCGAAAGTAAAGGTACAAGAGCTATACCAGATTCTTCAGAAGACGACTCCGGAGACCGGAGCTTCGCTCGACTCGACTCTAACTCCCACTCTAGACTAGACTACACTACTCTTGATCTCCCAAGAGAGCTTGAGCTTGAGAACACTAATGTGAACTACTTGGGGACACTTTACAATGAGGGACTAGGGGGGTATTTATAGTGGAGGTGGAGTAGGGGTTACTCCAGCGCCACGTCAGCGATCCGTGTGCTCTCCGTCATGCGCCGTTGGATCAAACCGACCTTCCACCGACTTGAATGGACGTCTCTCGGTGCAGGACACGTGGGAGTCATGCAGGAAGGCGGTGGAAGCGAACCGACCCCAAGTGGGGCCCATGTGCAGGTCGGCCGACCTATGGTTGGCTGACCTGTGGGTCCCACTGACCTTCTAGAAGGTCCAGGTGGCAGTGGGTGCAATGCCAAGGTGTCCTGCCACCAAAGGCAGGTCGGCCGACCTGGCATTGGACCCCTGGTCCACATGGCAGCTTCCCCGGTGCCGTCCCGGCTTGTCACGTGTAGTCTTGTCCGAAGTTGGGTTCACTTGATATCTTGCTTGCTTCCATGTGGATCCTTGGTCCATTGTACCAATCGATGGAATGTTGATGTGTGGTACATTTGGATCCGGGATCAGGTTCTCCTGTAGAGTTCGGGGACCCCGCTTGGTGGTCGAGATCCTAGTGAGACCGGACCGGTCAAGACCTGGGTTTTGGTCTCACGGTTCGGTTTCCGGCTTTCCCGCATTTCACAAGCTAAGAGTACAAGTGGAACTTTATTAGTGATAAATATGCTCATGTGATGCTTATCTTCCTTCTATCGAGGACTTGTTGATGGGTTTCGAGTGTACCAAAACTGGTCTTTATTCCCGTCAACAAGATCCCCAAGCTTAACCTTTGCTCGTCCCGAGCAAACGATTAAAACTTGGTTCGATTGGATCGGGTATTATTACTAAGTTAACATCTCAATAGTACTAAGTGCACAACAAAGAACTTCTCCTTGAATGGAAAATTTAGCAATGTTAACACACCCATATTACTCTAGCACCCATGGGGCTTATGGCATTAACTCGGTCTTGGGATGTTGAAAGACGAACCGGTTTTGACTAGAGCATCAACCTTTCTCATTCTTTTAGCAAGTTTCATGCCAGAGGTTTTTGATAAGTTTTTCCAAAGAAGTCTTAATGTTCGTCAAATGGTTTCTCTCAAGTCACTCAAGTGGTGTGTAAATCCTCACTAAGGCACATAATGTGTTTGCCTTTCAAAGACATCCTATCTCTAATAAGGCTTTATATGGAGCTTGAGTAGGTATGTCAAGGAATAGCGTACTTGCAAGGCATATGTTGTCTTAGTTAAGAAGAATGAAGTCTTGGACCACAAAGTCTTATCATACCCTTAGATCAAGATGTAAGATGGAATGGATGAATGTGATGGATGATAAAGAAATGAGGGGAAGTGGATGTGTGGTGGATGAGGTTGCTCCTTTATTTTATGCTATCTCTCTTTCTACTTCTATTGAGACAAGGCTAGCTCTTCTCTTTTTTTTTTTTCTCTTTCTCTCTTTCTTTTTTTTTTCAATAGATGCCTAGCCTTTATGAGATGTGTCTCACCTACAAATGATAACCGAGAGAGAATCTCTAACCGTGGAGCATGGAGCAACTCATGGGATAAAATGGTGAAGGTGCGTACTTCCAATGTAGAAGCAAAGACAAGAATGGTGGTATGGATGATAATGCGTGCTCCCAGTGTAGGAGTAGCATAATTATGATAGTGAGATGCGTACCCCCAGGGTAGGAGTAGCATAAATGATGGATGGTGAGATGCGTACTCCTAAGGTAGGAGTAGCATAAATGATGGTAGTAAGATGCGTACTCCCAGGGTAGGAGCAGCATAGTTGGTGATGTGTGGATCTTGATCTTAGGGACACGACAAACCTCTAGCAAAGGTTCTACAAGTCTTAACCAAACTCAATGCAAGCAAGTAGCTTATGTAGAAGGCTTATGATATATCAAGGTATATGTATGGCCGTGGTAGGTATTTCAACACCATTGAGGAACAATTAAGTTTTTCATTCATTTTAAAAGGAAATCTCTAGGCAATCATGCGTGCTTAGAACAATAGAGTAGAACTCCTATCTTAACTATCTCATATCTCACAACAACTTAGACTTTGTATTAGCACTTGCAACCCACTAAGTGATCAAGTTCAAGGTGGTTAAAGGTGCCAAATAATCTAGACTTAGAGAAGTGCTAAGTTGTAAACAAGCACTAGAGAAACATTAACTAGCAATTTCATCATCATTTCCATAGAAAGACTAGCGCACATGAAGCATATATACAAAAAGGGAAATAAAGCAAATAAATATTTTTGGATTTTTGAATTTTTAGATTTTTTTAATTGCAAGAAAACAATAACTAAAATGCAATAAGACAAGAATTAAATGAGAAGGATTAGAAACATACCTTAGATGAACTTACCTTAGTGGGGGAGAGGATCTCCCCCAAGCTTGTATCTTGCTCACTGTTGTGAGAACCATGCGTTCCACTGGTCCCGCGGTACTCGTCCCGTGATGACACCTTGGACCATCTCCAAGTTCTGTTGCATGAGCTGCAACGTGGCTTGATTCTCGATGTGGAGGTTTTCTACTTCCTGGGTGAGTGCTTCGATCTCGGTCGGTGGGCGACGCCTCCTCTCTCGGGGCGAGGGTTATGTGCCCGGGAAGGTGTCCCGGAATGAGGAGGTGCTTCCATGTGGGAAGAGCTCACCTCCTCTTCTTCATCGAGTGTAGCATGAGAGGGACCGGCTTGCTCCCGAGCGGCATGGGCTTGTGCTCTCGTCATTACGTCCGTCCCCGCAGGGACAAGGTCTTCCCCCTTCGTCCGGGGTTAGTGTTGAGACATTATACAGCCAAAGTCCCTCATTAGGGAGAGGAATCTCGACCGCATTAGTCCCATATGTCATCTTAAGCGTACCTCTTGGACCTCTTTTAATTAGACCAGCACGTATAAACGTTTCTTCACGAATAATTGGTCTCTCCTTAGGCATAAACTCATAAACATTCCCCTCAAGCACACCCAAAGATTCAGCAATTCTAGTCATGAATGAAGTAAAACCTACGGGTGTTTCTTGAACCACGAGACTTCTCCCGGAAGTGTACTAGCATTTTGACGGGGGCAAACTTGATTTTATTAACCATGACATACATGAGTTGCATCTCTTTAAGACCTATCTCACGATAAATCAGCCCTAGGAAACAAAGTGATTGCGATCCAATAGAACATAAACCTTAAAGTTGGATTATGAATTTGCTTAGGTTTAGGATTGGACCAGTCCGATTGACAAAGCAATTGATTTCAAAAGACAGCAAAGTTAAAATTTGCTAACGCAACCTCTTCATCTAGTATGCAATCATGATCAAAGCCTAGACCAACACTCAACTCATTCCAAGACAATTCGTAGTCATTATTAAACATGCGAAAGTTAACACCCAAAGCATTTGACTTAAGTGAGCAAAGAAATTCTTTGGTGAGTAACTCTATGCCACGTTCAGAACTTGCCAAAATGAGGACCAACCAATAGTATTGAAAACTATAGCAAAGTCGGTGCTCATACCGTTTTGTCGAGTTCTTGGTCGAGGATGGCGGAGTGCTTGGAAACCGCAAGTGCGAAGAGTATAGAGCTTTCCTAACTCCTCATGGGTGACCATGAGGTTGCTAATAGGCTCCATCATCCTGCCAGGCAGGAACAAGTTGGTGCACTTGTTCTTCCTCCTCCCTCTCAAGACTTCTACCTTCGGATTGGCGAGAGCTCGAGGACGAGCCTTCGCCCTTCTTTTTGCTAGACTTTCGAAAGAGGTTCTTCATCCTAACTACGCTAGTGGGCAAACAAGACCAAGCTTTCTACTACACTACTAGGAGAGAAAAGGGAAATGTTTTTGTTTTTTTGGGTTTATGACTACTACTACACTAAACTTGAGAAGGCTTGAAACACTAAGAGAGAAGAGAAGGCCAAGTGAGCTCGAGATGATTCTGCTGGTTGTGGTGTGGGATTGAGCTCACCTTGGGGTGGTATTTATAGGGTTGAAAGGGCAAGGCCACCCCGGCCAAAGGGCGGGGCTCGGCCGACCACCCCTTGGGCCATGTGCTCTCGGGTTCCACTTTAGACAAGGAATCTTGCCTCGTGCTTGCAAAAAGTCGAAAAAAGGGACCAAACCTTGGTCGGCCGACCAAGGATTTTGCCCCCACTACTTTGGACATGTTTTGTCCGTTTGTCGATAAAGGTAGTGGTGGTCCTGGTCCTAGATTCCTTCTGGTTGATTCGGATTCCTATGTCTAGTGTTTAGTGAAAGAGAAAAGGAAAGGGCAAAAGTGAAGACAAGAATAAAGGTTGTCCCCTAGCATGCACTGCTGTTCCCTTTGCTTGCTTTAGTGTTGGGATGTTCCCTAAAGCATTCTCATGCTTAAGGTAGCATCCTAAGCTAAAGTCATGAGCATTGGACCATCTCTCTTCGAATTCTGGCTAGTGGGATGGGCATAGGATCCAAGTGTGTCAGCAGTGGGTGGCAGCTGGATGCCTGGTGGGACCAGGTCCAGGTCGGTCGACCTGGGCTTGTGAGCCCTAGGGCACCCAGTGCACTTCCTTGATCCCCGCTTCTAGCCGAGTGAAGAAGAGGTGGTGGACCCCAAAGGACAGTCGGTCGATCGGGCCTTGGTGGCCCCACCACTCAACTTTCTCTAAACACTCTTCTCAAGTTTTATTACCTATATCTAACTTCATTTTATTGAAAATAAAAAGTGCAATTGTAAAAGTAAACATGCAATTGGAAAGGGAAAATGCAGAATTGAAATGCATGAAAATAAACATGAGATAACTGCACCGGCATACCCGGTCACGGAGGGCTCCGTGTTTTAGGTCCATAGAGCAGACCTCTCCCGTCGGGTTCATTCGGTGGACACCTCGGTCGGTCCCGGAGATGGGGACCGTGAGGGTGTCTCCTTCTTCCGCCATTCTTCCGAACTTCGGCTTTTGGTTCGGCGGGTTCTTCTTTTGCTTCGGCCTTCTTGGCCGACTTAGCGGTCTTAGTGTTCTTCCGTCGGCGGTGTTGGCGACGCGGCTTCTGGGGTGCTTGTGCCTGCATGTTAGCTTTAAAACCATTGAAAGGCACTCTCACCCTCCATCCGTTGAACTGCATATGGATCTGTGCAGCCCCCATGTAGATGGTGGCGTCCACCGTATTCAGGAATGGTCGTCCTAGGATGAGCGGTACTTCGACGTTGGCTCCCATGTCCAGTACTAGGAAATCGACAGGGATATACTCATCTTTAACTCTGAGTAAGATATCCCGTGCCAACCCCTCGGGAAACCGGATGGTTTGGTCCGCCATCTACAAACGCACATAGGTAGGGTGCAATGGGCTCCCTAACAGATTATCATAGGTTACCTTGGACATGATGTTGACACCGGATCCAAGGTCGCAGAAAGCGTTGTCGAAGATCTGCGGTCCGATCTGGCAAGTGATAGTCGGCAGGCCAGGATCTCCCTTCTTCGGGACGAACAGTGAATCCACCGTTACTCGAACAGCACGAGAATGAGGCCTACCAAACCTCGTAGTTACCAACCTGACGCCCTCAATAGGGTCCTCAGGCTTTGCCGGAATCTTACCTTGCTCATAAGTGGGGACAGCTGCTGCTAATTGAGCTAACTGGTTTTCTAGCATTTTATTAAAGCTCAATTGGTTCTTCATAGCGAGTTAAAGCTATCCATCTTCTCACTAAGACTTTCTAAGATCTTGTCATTAGCCATCATTCTTTTATTAAGACCATCATTAATTTTAATTTGACCAAAGACAAGTTCTTTCAAGGAAGGTTGGTTATTAAAAGAATTACTAGAATTATTATGGTAAGAATTACCTGAATTATTATTGTAACCCATACCTTGGCCTTGGTAGAAGGGGCGTGAACTCCATTGCCGTTGTTGGGGCCGATTCCCGTTGTTGAAGTGGTTGTTGTTGTTGTTGTTGACGGTTCACCTCCTCCCGCGTCATGGGGCGGTTGTTGCCCGAATGGTCCTCCTCTCCGCAAACCTCGCACCATGGGTCGGTACCCACAGCACGGAGCAATAGCGGCGGGAGTCCGGATGGCCTCCACTTCCTTGTTAGAGGGCGATCCCTCTATCTTCTTCATCGGGAGGTCCATCTTGGCGAGAGCATGTCCACCTCGCTAAGGGCGTGGACACCTCTTTCTTGGGCTGAAGGCGCTCTTCGTTCCATCCTTGGTTGACCACCATCTTCTCGATGAGCTCCTTGGCATCCCTGACATTGTGTTGCAGAAATGCCCCTCCAGCGGAAGCATCAAGGTGACTCCGGGCTACGCCAGTCAGCCCATGGTAGAAACCTTGAATAATGAGCCATTCGTCTATCCCGTGATGGGGACAGGCATGAATGTACTGATTGAGACGTTCCCATGCTTCGGGAAACGTCTCGTCGGACTTTGTTGGAAGCTTGAAATCTTCCCGCGCGGGACACCGGTCTTACCCGCGGGAAAGAACTTCTTGAGGAATGCGTTGGCACATCCGTCCCAAGTTGTCACCTCGGCCTTGTTATCAGTAGAACCATTGCTTCGCCTTTCCCAACAATGAGAATGGGAAAAGACGAAGGCGAACGGCATCTGCGAGGACGTTCTTGACCGTGAAGGTGTTGCACACCTCCGAGAAAGTGTTGGAGGTGGGCATTGGCATCCTCATGTGGCTTTCCACAGAACTGATTTGCTTGCACCATGTTGATTAGTGTAGGCTTGAGTTCAAAAGTCGCATCGCCCAAGTTCACGTTCGGACCCATAGCGACAAAGTCGGCTGACGGCGACGAGAACTCAGCGATGGTCCTTTGAGCCATGACTGCCTCAACAACTGGTGCGGGACTTCCTTCCACACTGTCTAAACGATGACAAGAAAAACAAGACAAGTGAAGGGCAAAGCCCCCTAACACTACCTGATACTTAAATTAAAAGTAGACCACGGATTCCAATTTGCTAGAAATTATTAATACGACGCTTCCCCGGCAACGGCGCCAGAAATGCTTGTTGGTTAAAATTACGCTGTACCGGATTTGGGTAAGGAATCTAGTTCCCCGGCAACGGCGCCAGAAATGCTTGTTGGTTAATATTACGCTGTACCGGATTTGGGTAAGGAATCTAGTTCCCCGGCAACGGCTCAAGAAATGCTTGTTAGCAGATCTTAGCGCAATCACTAGAATTAAGTAAATGTGACTAGCGTATGGTAGCTAAGCCTACTGCAAACCCGAACCACTACCAGAGAGAGGGTGTCACAATTCCTCTTCCGGCAACAGCCTAAGAATGCTAAGCCAAGCTAAACTCTAGTGACAACGTAGGACTAACCAAAGGGTAACTCTGCAAGCGCACAGGTACCGATGTAGCACTTCAATCGGGTGAGTACTCCGGTGTCGAATTTATAGTTCGCTCACGGGAAGCGGATTAAGACTCTCTAGCAAATGTGTGATGGAAATCCGTGGTGGTTCTACTCAATCTAAGCTATTGATATTGATAAAGGGTATGAGTGTTGTTATGAGTGATAACTAAGGGTAACTAGTAGGTAGCTAGCTAGGTGGGAGGACAACGAGTGAGTAAGGACTCCTATGTATCTAACTATACTTCGTGTTCTAATCTAACTAGTGTAACGACTTAACTAAACTAATGCCTAGACCATCGATGTGATAGGGGAGATCGGCTGACAAATAGGAGGGTAGCGTCTCCCGAGGGACTAACTCCTATTCCAGCGGACCTATGACTTTAATGGGCGCCCTACACCCTACCCCTAACGTAAACAGATATAACTGAAAGGCTGCGTTCTGTCACAACCGCCCCCGTTGTAATACGTTGGACAGTAAAGACTTAGTAAAGTAAGCAAGACTATAATATAAGGAAAGTACTTCGAAAGTAAAGGTACAAGAGCTATACCAGATTCTCCAGAAGACGACTCCGGAGACCCGAGCTTCGCTCGACTCGACTCTAACTCCCACTCTAGACTAGACTACACTACTCTTGATCTCCCAAGAGAGCTTGAGCTTGAGAACACTAATGTGAACTACTTGGGGACACTTTACAATGAGGGACTAGGGGGTATTTATAGTGGAGGTTGAGTAGGGGTTACTCCAGCGCCACGTCAGCGATCCGTGTGCTCTCCGTCATGCGCCGTTGGATCAAACCGACCTTCCACCGACTTGAATGGACGTCTCTCGGTGCGGGACACGTGGAGTCATGCGGGAAGGCGGTGGAGAGCGAACCGACCCCAAGTGGGGCCCATGTGTAGGTCGGCCGACCTATGGTTGGCTGACTTGTGGGTCCCACCGGCCTTCTAGAAGGTCCGGTGGCGTGGGTGCAATGCCAAGGTGTCCCGCCACCAAAGGCGGGTCGGCCGACCCGGCATTGGACCCCGGTCCACGTGGCGGCTTCCCCGGTGCTGTCCCGGCTTGTCACGTGTAGTCTTGTCCGAAGTTGGGTTCACTTGATATCTTGCTTGCTTCCATGTGGATCCTTGGTCCATTGTACCAATCGATGGAATGTTGATGTGTGGTACATTTGGATCCGGGATCGGGTTCTCTCAGAGTTCGGGGACCCTCGCTTGGTGGTCGATCCCGGTGAGACCGAGAATCGGGTCGAAGACCCGGGTTTTGGTCTCACGGTCCTATTTCCAAAGATTCCCGCATTTCACAAGCTTAAAGTACAAGTGGAACTTTATTAGTGATAAATATGCTCATGTGATGCTTATCTTCCTTCTGAGTGTACCAAAACTGGTCTTTATTCCCATCAACAGGGTTCCTAACCACTTGTCTTAGCTGTGTGGAGATGGATAGCTGGTCCACGACCCCCAAAGGAGCTACGCTAGGGTAAGCGGCGTGAGCGCCTGATGACAAGTGGGGCTTAGGCGGTCGGCCACCCAGGAGACAAAGCTTAGTGCTACAATTTTGACTGTTTAGCCCTTGACCAGTCGTAGCATAGGGCCTTAGGGGGCAAACCCTAAGGGCAAGATCGTCTTGTAAATGCCTACGGGCGACTATAAATATGCCCGGGTGGCAACCGTGTAAACGGACTAATTCTTGAGTAATACATTGGTTTTCCACCATCGTGTGTTATTCGTGTGTCTCTCGTTATATCTTGTATTCGGGGTTCTAGGTATTCGGCCTAGAACAACATTGGCGCCCACCGTGGTTGTTGCTCACAACGGCCATGGGACCGAAGGGAAAAGGTAAGCCCGGTCCTACCAGAGAGGCTTCTGCGTCTACGGTTGTGCCGGATGCCGGATTTCAGCTCCAGCCGTCGGGAGGTGCTTCGGCATCAGTGGTGAATGCAGTGCCCGCCGGTACCGAAGCACCGGTTTTGCAACCAGCAGATCCACCGGATCCAGAGGCGGGAGGCGGTGCCCATGATGCGGAAGTCGAAGACGAGGAAGAGGAGGAGCCGCCAGCGGTCGAGGATACCAAAAACACGAAGCTCCTCAGGGCCCTTGAGGAGCGATCGTCCAAGGTAGCAGAGCTCACAGCGGAGCGAAATCGCCTGGCCAGCATCGTCACCGCAAGAAAGCGGGCATCGTCCACCCAGGCAGCTAACGATCAGGCAGCAGAAGAGGAAGCAAGGCTGCTACACGAGATTCAGAGCCTGCAGGAGAGCGGTTCCACCTCACCGAGGTAGACCAAGGATGTAGTTTTCATCGGGGAAAAGCGCGGCGGCGGCACCGCCGAAGCTATAGACATGACATCTCCTCTGTCCATAGCGATACAATGTCACCCTTGGCCCATGGGCTACAAACCAAAGATACCGCAGTACAATGGCAGGTCCAACCCGAGGAAGTTCATTTCAAGCTATGAAGCGTCGGTCCATTCGGCAGGAGGAAACGATGCTATTCTCGCCAAGTCCCTAATCATGGCGGTCGAAGATGTCGCACATGATTGGTATATGTCTCTGAAGCCATTGTCCATCACTTCATGCAGCAGGCAAAGACCGAGCTGCTAACCACCTTCCAGGGTTTCCAGACCGACAAGCAAATGACGTCAGATCTGATGAATCTGTACCAGCCGGACGATGAACTGCTACCCAAGTACCTCGAGAGAATCATTCAGCTAAAGGCACAGCTGCCGAATGTGTCGGATGACATCGTAATTGCGGCCGCAATAAAGGGTCTAAAAATCAGCCCGTGCGCCGAAGCTCTGTCTGGGGAACCTCCAACAACCATCAAGCAACTCTTCGACCAAATGCGAAAGTTCGCCAGATCAGAGGACGACTTAAACAAAAGAAAGGCTGCGCGTCACAGTTTCAAGCAAGCCACGCTGAAGAACACATCGTAGACTCCATCGAAAGCCAGCCAGCAGAGCAGTCCGGTTCATAATGTACAGCAGGATTCGGATGCACAACCTAATGATTCGGCACAGGCAGGGTCTCAGCAAGGCAGGGGCTCTGGAGGTCAGAACTGCGGGGGTGGCGGCGGAGGCCGTGGCAAAGGGCGCGGGAAGGGTAACCGAACCCATTACTGCGTGGTGTGTGGAGAAGACAAAGGCCATTTCACTAGAGATTGCAAGTACACCCAGCTTGCGAAGCAGCAGCGGGAGAAAGACGAATCTGCAAATTCAACAGAAGCGCCTGTTGACGGTCGTTAAGTATCAATTTTATACCGACAACGCAGCAAGAGAAAGGACTAATATGAGTTCACCTATTAGATATAGGGGTTCCACTGACAGAATTCCACGAGTTTTGGTGATTGTCTATTTCTGCAGGGGGTTATCAGAAAGAGAACCAAAGGAGGCCCACATGTCATGATTACATAGAGATAAAGACCGAACGGGTAAAATTGTACAATCTAGAAGACTCCAGAAGGCAACACCTGAAAGCGGGGGCCCACCTGGCAGGCTGGCCAGTCGGCCGCCCAAGGGGGGGGTCGGCCGACTCCCCACCTCAGCCAATGGCGTCGAGTCTCGCGGATCCTGCCTCCACCGCCTTTGAGGATGAATAATTATCGTCCATTTAGGTCGGTTTGATCCGAGGGCTGTGGTTCATCCTAGGGGGCTATATATTCGAGCCCCGGCCCCAGGTAAAACCCCAATTCATTCAAGAGTTCATTCTCTCATCGGGAATTCGAGAAGCCGAGCCACCATCTCAATTAGAGCTCCATAGTTTAGTAGCATAGCTACATAGGAATAGATCTAGAGGGAATCAAGCCAAGCTTGGAGTCTGGATCTGTCGGAGTTCTTGGTAATTCCCTCTACATTCTTGTAATATTCATCATTGTTCGTGATACTATGAGTAGTACTTTATTCTATTCTATTATATCGAGACTTGACTTTGCTCTATTTGATTATGTTCTCAATTATATTGTTCTTAGTTTACTTTGATTATATGTTTAGCATAGTTGGACTAGAATTATGTTTATGCATAGGATCGTATAGCGCTTGCTCATTAGATCGGTGGGTGAGTGGTAAATATTGTGTAGGCGTGGTGCCTAGACCGTATTTATCTGCGATTGCACCCTATATTCCGGATCGTGAGGTAGATCGCGGAGTGATAGGTCTGTTGAGTCCTTTGTAGCCCTTCTCCCGAGTATAGGTCTAGCGGAACAAACCTATTACATTGAAGTCATTGCTATGTCTCTTGTCTTCTCGGTAATATCACTATGCATAGATGTAACCTTTTCCCGCCATGATTGCTAGATGTTCTTGCACTAATCATTGTATGCTTTGACTTTATAGTTAGAATAACATAGGATTATACCCTAGATCGTCCTAGTCCATGCTAGTGTTATAAGCTTAGAGTGCTAAGTTGAGATGGCTTATTACTATTATTTTATGTGGCTAATGCTCTCATTTATCTTACGTCATTTATCATTCATTCCTATATTTTATGTGACACTTACCCCGTATGAGATGATCGATACGGACAAGGTTGAGCTCTCCATTATTGCATGTGCATTGCTCATCACTCATTATCCAGTGCATTCCCTTCCCAAAGTGGTAAAATTATAAATAACGATACCTGGATTACTCCTGGTTAAAATGCTACATCGGTATTATCTCGTGCGCTGCGGATCCCATATTTATTTCTAGTAGCAGTTGCATTATTTAGTACCAGCATTTTTGGCGCCATGTTGGGGATGACAACCTAACACCGAGTGGCGTTAGAAATGTCAACAAGCATTTTTGGCGCCGTTGCGGGGAAGGTTGAAAGCCAATGGATAATGAGCAGCATTGCACTACATAATGAGATTGAGCACTTGTCACCATTCTCTACTCATACAGCCTTACCCTTGTCTTTCGTCTATTTTATATCTTATGCGGGGTAATGTATGAAAAAGACAATTCTTCCGATAATTATATTGACGATCCGAAGCTTTATTCGGGAAGGCCAGAAGCGAGGTTGAAGAAGACCAATCAATCATCATCATCAACTCAACTTGGAAGTTTGTCGAAGCGAAGGTCAACCTTTCGTTCGAGACTTGACACCGCGTTTGAAGCCATGGCGAACAAGTCACTCCGCGAGTTCTCGGCTCCACTACGGACAACATTCGTCGGGACCATTTGGACATCGAAGGAGCTTTTGAGCTCAAGCCCGCGGCGATCAATATGGTGCAAGCAAGCCGGTTCGTGGGAAGGCCCATGAAGATGCTAGTGCTCATCTCCAACACTTCCTGGAGATTTGTAGCACATTCACCATCAAGGATGTCCCTAGAGATGCTATACTACTTCGCCTCTTCCCATTCTCACTCTTAGGGAGAGCGAAGCAATGGTTCTACGCCAATAAGGAGAAGAATACTACGTGGGCACTATGTTCCACCAATTTCTTGGCGAAATTCTTCCCCTTTCCTTCCATGCAGAAATTGCAGCAATGTTTCTCTCATAATTCCCTTTATACAAGCCATCTTTATTCTCCTTTACCACTCTCTAATTGCAGGATGAAAGGCTCATCAAGACAGCCATGCATCTTCTCCTCTCCCTCTGCAGATGCGCCTCCTCTCTTCCTCCCCTTCCTTCCCTCTCGTTCTTGTCACGGTAAATACGAAGGCATGCATGGCCTCTTCTACTACTTCACCATCTGCCATGGACGCCCCATCTCCTCCCCTTCCACCTCCATGGACGCCGCTCCTCTTCCCTCTAATTCCCTCTCCCTCCTCTCCATCAAAATGCAAAGTCCGTCGCCGTGGCGAACTGTGTTGCCGCCGCACATCTATCCTCGTCAATGGAAATCGTGGAATCCTTTGCATCATGCTGCAGTAAGTGGCATGAACTTCTCTCTGCTCTACACCGAGAAACTCATGTTCCTCATCTCTCCTCTCTGTTGTGACGCCTAGGGAACATCATGGTGCTGCAGTGCTTCATGGACGCCATTCCGGTGTGCCTTGCCGTCTTCCCGAACCCACGACATGCCAGCGGCACCTCACTCATCATCGTCGTTGTCGTTTCGTACAGCATATGGTGAGGTCGCCCCTCTCTGATCTTGCTCTCATCAAGCCCCACTAATCCATCTCTTTGATCTCTTATGTAGCGTAGATCATTACCAAAGTGGAATTATTGTTGTCCCGTTGATCGCTGGCAATGTCATCACCCGTCGTCAATGTTGGCTGCCATCACCTTCATCTCCAACTGCTACTTAGCCTGATGTGAGGACCCCGGACATGTTCCCCATATTTTTTTATATGATACTCGCTTTGTAGAACATGTGCCATGATCTACGCATGGTCAAATTCGGCAAAGTTTCCTAACAATCATGTCTCTGTCCATTGCGGACAGCAGCAATGCTACCGGTTGGGATTGATGTTCCCATTGATCCAGACCTTTAGTCATCAAACCCTTCAATCACAATGTAGTTATCTAAGTTGCACATGTCCCTGCAAAACAGTTTGGCAAAATGATCCAAGACAAAAGAGATATAATCGTTCTTGTGCTTGTGGCCTCTCGCTGTCTTGCAGCGTGCTAATGCCGGTTGGCATGAGTGTTCCCAGTGTTTTGCCAATCTGGTGGTCAAGCCCTTCAACCACAGTATGTTTTATATCCTTGTGCACATCACTGTCAAATATCTTGTCCATAGGAGTTCATATTCTAGAGATATCATCATCTTCGTGCTTATTGTACCTGCTGTCCTGTCAGCTTACAGTCTGAATGGCATTGACGTTCCCCGCTAATCCGCTATCCAAATACTCAAACCCTTCAGCAGTATCGTACCCCATATACTTGCACATGTCTCTACAAGTTGGATTGACCACAAGTGCCACAATGGCCAAGATAACGATGTTGTAGTATCTTATGTTCCTGCTGTCCAGAAATCAGCCGTGCCACCCATTTTATATTCGCGTTTCCCAGCTAACCGTTGGTCAAACCACCATATCCTTTCACCACAACATACTTCATATAGTACCTATCTACCTCACAAAGTCCATCTCTGATTTATTCTGCTATAACCATGCTATCCATCATGTTTATTCCATTTCTATCATTTATCAAAATCTCCTAGCCTCTACCTTTGATCTTGCATATTTTAAATTGTGTCTCTCGTTTTAGTTGTTTTTGCGCTCAACGTTTATAGTACAAGCCCTACGTGTTTTAAAACCTTTATGTCTTGTTTTATAAATAATGACTGGTGTATTGCTTCTAGGTTTGTCTATGATGCTTGTGATGGTTGTTTGCTATCGTTAGAAGTGGAGCTATGCACGGATGATACAGATGAGTTGGAAAGTTGGATGGCAAGATTTCGGAAGGCAAGTATAGCTTGAGTTTGATTTCTATGATCATGATCATGTAACTTGATTAATGTTTATGCAACAAACGTTAAAGATGACTTTTTAGCAACTTAAGAATTTATCTCGTAAGAGAACCTCCGGGATTTACAAGACAACCACGAGAACTACATGGCTCGGTCTTAGCCCGGTATCTTGATCTCGTTCTAGTTCGTTAGCGGCTTACCGAAAGGGCAAGAGGGGGTGCCAAGTGAGGTATAGCTCTTGTCCCGCCGTGATGTGTGCTTTGGGCTGCGGTCATGTGTGTGCCACTCTCGGAGGAGAGCATCTATATCTACTTGGTCAATCTGGAAACCTTAGCGGCTGCTACTTATTAGAATGACTAGTGAAAAGCTTCGTAGTGACCCCGCCAACCTACCTTGGAAGTGGGTCAAGAGGCCGATCACCTCGGGCAAAAGGGCAATCACGACTTGTGGTGAAAGTGTACACCTCTCGCGCAGTTTAACAAACTGGTATACTAGCCTTGCTCAAGGACACGAGCGGCCTTGGAATCCTTACATAGATGATGACTTCCGATTGTTAACATGTTCATTGTTTACCGTTTTATGCTATACATTATTTATGTTACATCGATCTTGCGGTCATGGGATTATGCTTATTGTTATACTTGCGGAGTTCAACATGAACTCACTCTTGCTAATCCCCACACCTCAGGAGAAGTTTAGGCTTGTGATCAACCAAGTTGGATCCAGTGGAGTCTACACCCGGAGATCAGATTCGTCTTTCCGTTGTTTGCTACCTAAGGTTATGTCTTTTATTTTAAACACGTTATACATATTAAGCATTGTTTACGGATACTACCTTTCATTTGTGGCTATATGTGAGATTTGACTTTTAAGGCTCACATATGGTGTATATCTGGTTTTATTCTTAAAACCGGGTGTTACAAATGGTATCGGCTCAATGCCGATCAGACGCAAGCCTAGTTAGGAATGGTCGATTTTATAAACTTATTTTGCTAAAAACTTATCTTGTCTTCCTTCGCCTTGATATTTACTAAAGCAAAACTTTTTGTCGAAGCCCCTACCTTCTCCAAGAGCCATGATGATTTTAAAATGTCAAGTTTCTACCCTAATGCCATTAGGAAGTTGTTGTCCCCGAGCGCTTTTTGCGTTAGTAACGATGCTAAGGAAAGTGATAGGGTGTTTGCATAAGGACCCTTATCATGTTAGTGTGCTATAGCTAGGTTGATTGCTTTGTCGTGATGAAGTTGTATGATTTGGCTCTTTGCAATGAGTGTAGTTTCGGCGAATCTCGGACGAGATTCTTGTTAAGGGGGTAGTGTTGTCACACCCCAAAATTCCTATTTTGGGATGTGACATAGACAACACTAAATAATATTAAATGATTTTATTATTTTTCTAAAATTCCCAACTTTAGTTCAGTTGTTGATATTCTAGATAGTAAAAAAAAGTGAGTTCCTAAAATTTTTGCAATTCAATTTAATGGTTTGTTGCATTCGTGCCATTGCATAGTGTTTATGTTTGGAAAATGAATTTAAAAGTTTTCAAGATACGCTTAGAGTTTAATCCCAAAACCATCTTTCAAAATATCATTCGCAATCTCTAAAATCCTAAATATGAACCCAATCTTGATCAAATTTCTCAAATCATGATCAACTCATTGCCGAGATCCTACTTAAATCTAAGACAATCCATGTTGTATCTTTTTCTTCCTTTATCGCTTTTTGTAAATCGCTCAATCTTTTCATTCTTTTCTTTTAATCAAAGTTCATCTCAGTTTGGGTTAAAACTATGCTGATCCACTCTATCTTCCTCATCAAAAAAATAGCAACACTAGTGCTTCCTCCTTAAATCCCTTAGACCCATCTCAATAATCACCACAATTCCTCCTACTATAATTCTCCTTCTCTAACTCTCATTTGATGTACAGAATAAAGAATGGAGCATTATCATGGCTGGCCAAGTCCACCTGCTGCATGTTGTCACACGCCACTCATCTCCCCTCTCATGCAAATAATAGCAGCCATATACTCTTGTTCCCTCTCTCCATCACGCACAAGGAAATGGACATCAACTCCCTGGTCGCCATCCAGTCCAGATACAGCCGCCTCCTCCCTTTCCTTCCATGCAGAAATTGCAGCAATGTTTCTCTCATAATTCCCTTTATACAAGCCATCTTTATTCTCCTTTACCACTCTCTAATTGCAGGATGAAAGGCTCATCAAGACAGCCATGCATCTTCTCCTCTCCCTCTGCAGATGCGCCTCCTCTCTTCCTCCCCTTCCTTCCCTCTGTTCTTGTCACGGTAAATACAGAAGGCATGCATGGCCTCTTCTACTACTTCACCATCTGCCATGGACGCCCCATCTCCTCCCCTTCCACCTCCATGGACGCCGCTCCTCTTCCCTCTAATTCCCTCTCCCTCCTCTCCATCAAAATGCAGTGCCGTCGCTGTGGCGAATCTGTGTTGCCGCTGCACATCTATCCTCGTCAATGGAAATCGTGGAATCCTTTGCATCATGCTGCAGTAAGTGGCATGAACTTCTCTGTACTACACTGAGAAACTCATGTTCCTCATCTCTCCTCTCTGTTGTGACGCCTAGGGAACATCATGGTGCTGCAGTGCTTCATGGACGCCATTCCGGTGTGCCTTGCCGTCTTCCCGAACCCACGACAGCAGCAGCACCTCACTCATCATCGTCGTTGTCGTTTCTGTACAGCATATGGTGAGGTCGCCCCTCTCTGATCTTGCTCTCATCAAGCCCCACTAATCCATCTCTTTGATCTCTTATGTAGCGTAGATCATTACCAAAGTGGAATTATTGTTGTCCCGTTGATCGCTGGCAATGTCATCACCTGTCGTCAATGTTGGCTGCCATCACCTTCATCTCCAACTGCTACTTAGCCTGATGTGAGGACCCCGGACATGTTCCCCATATTTTTTATATGATACTCGCTGTAGAACATGTGCCATGATCTACGCATGGTCAAATTCTGGCAAAGTTTCCTAACAATCATGTCTCTGTCCATTGCGGACAGCAGCAATGCTACCGGTTGGGATTGATGTTCCCATTGATCCAGACCTTTAGTCATCAAACCCTTCAATCACAATGTAGTTATCTAAGTTGCACATGTCCCTGCAAAACAGTTTGGCAAAATGATCCAAGACAAAAGAGATATAATCGTTCTTGTGCTTGTGGCCTCTGCTGTCTTGCAGCAGTGCTAATGCCGGTTGGCATGAGTGTTCCCAGTGTTTTGCCAATCTGGTGGTCAAGCCCTTCAACCACAGTATGTTTTATATCCTTGTGCACATCACTCCAAATATCTTGTCCATAGGAGTTCATATTCTAGAGATATCATCATCTTCGTGCTTATTGTACCTGCTGTCCTGTCAGCTTACAGGTCTGAATGGCATTGACGTTCCCCGCTAATCCGCTATCCAAATACTCAAACCCTTCAGCAGTATCGTACCCCATATACTTGCACATGTCTCTACAAGTTGGATTGACCACAAGTGCCACAATGGCCAAGATAACGATGTTGTAGTATCTTATGTTCCTGCTGTCCAGAAATCAGCCGTGCCACCCATTTTATATTCGCGTTTCCCAGCTAACCGTTGGTCAAACCACCATATCCTTTCACCACAACATACTTCATATAGTACCTATCTACCTCACAAAGTCCATCTCTGATTTATTCTGCTATAACCATGCTATCCATCATGTTTATTCCATTTCTATCATTTATCAAAATCTCCTAGCCTCTACCTTTGATCTTGCATATTTTAAATTGTGTCTCTCGTTTTAGTTGTTTTTGCGCTCAACGTTTATAGTACAAGCCCTACGTGTTTTAAAACCTTTATGTCTTGTTTTATAAATAATGACTGGTGTATTGCTTCTAGGTTTGTCTATGATGCTTGTGATGGTTGTTTGCTATCGTTAGAAGTGGAGCTATGCACGGATGATACAGATGAGTTGGAAAGTTGGATGGCAAGATTTCGGAAGGCAAGTATAGCTTGAGTTTGATTTCTATGATCATGATCATGTAACTTGATTAATGTTTATGCAACAAACGTTAAAGATGACTTTTTAGCAACTTAAGAATTTATCTCGTAAGAGAACCTCCGGGATTTACAAAGACAACCACGAGAACTACATGGCTCGGTCTTAGCCCAAGATCTTGATCTCGTTCTAGTTCGTTAGCAGCTTACCGAAAGGGCAAGAGGGGGTGCCAAGTGAGGTATAGCTCTTGTCCCGCCGTGATGTGTGCCGGGCTGCGGTCATGTGTGTGCCACTCTCGGAGGAGAGCATCTATATCTACTTGGTCAATCTGAAACCTTAGCGGCCGCTACTTATTAGAATGACTAGTGAAAAGCTTCGTAGTGACCCCGCCAACCTACCTTGGAAGTGGGTCAAGAGGCCGATCACCTCGGGCAAAAGGGCAATCACGACTTGTGGTGAAAGTGTACACCTCTCGCGAGAGTTTAACAAACTGGTATACTAGCCTTGCTCAAGGACACGAGCGGCCTTGGAATCCTTACATAGATGATGACTTCCGATTGTTAACATGTTCATTGTTTACCGTTTTATGCTATACATTATTTATGTTACATCGATCTTGCGGTCATGGGATTATGCTTATTGTTATACTTGCGGAGTTCAACATGAACTCACTCTTGCTAATCCCCACACCTCAGGAGAAGTTTAGGCTTGTGATCAACCAGTCAGTTGGATCCAGTGGAGTCTACACTCGGAGATCAGATTCGTCTTTCCGTTGTTTGCTACCTAAGGTTATGTCTTTTATTTTAAACACGTTATACATATTAAGCATTGTTTACTGATACTACCTTTCATTTGTGGCTATATATGAGATTTGACTTTTAAGGCTCACATATGGTGTATATCTGGTTTTATTCTTAAAACCGGGTGTTACATTCCCCATGGGCAAGACAAATGCTCTTCGTGGGAAGATATCAAGCTTTCAGCAACACCATGATGAGACTGTCCCAGAAGCTTGGGAGCGCTTTCAAGATTACAACCTCGAGTGTCCTCATCATGGCATGGAGAATTGGCTGCTTATGCAGACATTCTACCATGGGCTCGAACAAAGACACGTGAGACGATGGATGCCGCTGGGGAGGTGCATTCTTATCACTCACTATTCCTCAAGCCACAGCTCTTGTGGAGAAGATGGCATCCAACCAAGGTTGGAGTGAAGAAAGAACTCGACCCGCAAGAGAGGAGGAGGAATGCACCCGGTGAAGGAGGTAGACATGCCGTCCGCCAAAATGGATCTGCTAATGAAGAGGCTCGATGAGAGAGCCACGAGAAGAAAGAAGTCATGCATATACATGATGCTCGCATGACATGTGAAGAGTGTGGAGAGACGGGCACACAGTGCTAACCGCCTTAGCCGAAGGAGGACGTGAACTACCTCAACAACAACAACAATAATAATTACTATCGTCCTCAGTAGAATCAAGGTTGGAATCAACAGCAGAGGCCTAACTACTCAGGCAATTATTCAGGCAATTACCAAGGTAACAACTCCTCCTACAACAACTCCTCCTACAATAATTACAACCAGCCGCCTTTGAGAGAGTTAGTGCTGAATCAAGGCAAGATGATGGACAATCTGTCCAAGAAGCTGACATCAAACGACAAGGTCCTAGAAACACTTAGCAACAGAATGGATGGCTTTTCCAATGCCATCAAGAGTCAGCTCAGCTTCAACAAGATACTTGAGTCGCAGGTACAACAGCTTGTTAACCTTGCTCCCTACACTGGTCAAGGTAAACTGGCAGGACAACCCGAAGAGCTCGAGACTGCAAATCTTGTTGATATATTCAATGTAGAAGATAGCCGGAGTGATCCATCGAAGGGATCATGGATTGACTCAACTCTGCCAATCAAGAAGGGCGATCCAGGGAGACCAGTCATTCCGATCTCCATTGGAAGTACCAATTTCAATGAGGCAATCTGTGACTTCGGTGCAAGCATCAACATCATGCCAAGAGTGATATATGAGAAGCTATTCAGATGCCCCTTAACATACACAACCATGTGCTTGTAGCTTGCAGATCAGTCACTCCGTGTTCCTTTGGGAGTACTTGAAGACATATGTGTACGAGTAGGCAACTCGTATGTTCGTGCAGACTTCGTGGTAGTGGATACAGGCAGTGATGAAAGGTCCCCTATCATTCTGGGATGACCATTCATGAACACTGCTGGAGCCATCATGTATGCCAACACCGCCAAGATCATCTTCAACATCAAGGGCAAGAGAGAAACCTTCTTCTTCAAGAACAGTGCTGCAGCCTCCCAAAGACACGCTCATCAACGAATGTGAGAAGGAGAAGAATCCAGCTAAGAAGAGCAAGAACAAAGATAAGAAGACCAAGAAGACGGAGACAAGTGAGGATGGTCACCGCAGTCCACGTGGAGCATGACCACTTACTCGTGTCCCCACGTCGATCAAGAAGGATGACCCAGGTGTCCCAACCATTCAATGCTCCATCAACAAGCTCTTTCAATAAAGCTATCTCGTGACACCGGATCGAGCGTCAACATTATGGCCAAGGTAACCTATGAGTATCTATATGGCACTATGCCTTTGGAGCCCACCTATGCACAAACTTGCAAATGGCGGATCGTACATTCCGCTCGTCGAAGGAAAAGTGAAGGATGTCCTCATCCGGATAGATGACCATTATGTCCCTACCGACTTCCTAGTCATCGATATGGGAGATGACTACGATCCTCCAATCATCCTAGGTAGACCATTCCTGAACACCACCAAAGCTATCATTTATATTGGGACAGGAGAGATTCACTTCCACTTTCCCACTGAGAAGGTACGCCGCTACTTCAACAATAATTATATAATCACTGAAGAGCCCAAGAAGAACAGAGCAAGGAGAAGGCAGCGTACCCGTCGCGTAACAAGAAGAACATCACTACGATGGATGGGCTGACTATGAGGGAGAAGTGTCAAGATATGAGGACCGGTACCACAAGATAAGAACATTATAGAAGAACCCGAAGAGGTGCTACCAACAAAAGAGAAACAAGTGGTCCAAGAAGCTTCCTCCTCAAGATCACCCTCTCCAACAAAGAAGGTGTGGAAGGTAAAAGAAAAATCAGAAACTATTCCTACACAAGAGGAGACGTCATCAGAGGCGCCAGCCAATGCGCCCCTTGAAAAATGAGCAAACATGATAAGTCCTGTTCGGAGGACTTAAAACCACCGAACGCCGTGCCAAGAGGTAACTTGGTATTTATCAAAGAATTCACTTTTCAAAGCATCGTAATTTTACCTTAGCATATTTGTTTTCCTATTTGCATCTTAGTTGCATCTTTACTCTTTTATCTCTCGCATTAGAAAAGAAAATAAAGATGTTGTGCATTTGCATCCGTAAAAAACTTTAAGCCCCATGTGGATAATCATTCACCGTGGTGGCACAAAAATAATTTCTCAAAGATATTTATTTTTCCCCGTCTCGCATTCCTTAAATAATAAAAAGATAAAAATATTTCTTGTGATCCCGTTAGAATGAGTTTTAAGTTAAGAAAGTTCTAGACAACTAAAGCCTAGAGGTTTTTGTCACTAACACTTAATTAGTTCCACAAGCTTTGTTGTCTATTTGAGCTTCACGTAACACCAAGGATCAAGAAGAGCTAAACAGCGAAGGACATCCAGTCCCCCGTCGGAGTGCTGCCCACGACACCCGAACGCCGTCTCCAACGGCAACTATCTACGACACTCCCGGAGAACTAGAACGCATTGCCCGTCGGCAACATCGCAGACTATGTCAACATCCAAATTGGGGAGAGCATCCCCCGTGTAATAAGCTAAGTGTTTCCAACTTATCTATTTATGCCTTGTTAGAATGTGCTTTGTTAAAACCACTAAAAAAGATGCATAACCTTAGAAACCCGTAAAGATTTCCTTATTTATCTTTACTACTTTTGGAGAGCTCTTGCAATCTGTCTTTAAAAGTTATCCCCTAGAATAAACTCTACATGGAGATGATGAATAGTTGCTCGCCATAATTCCTTTCAACTACCTAGTTTTCAACCTTGCACTCTCCCGAGTTTTGGACACAATTGTTTAGACTTGAGATTTGCTCTGAACCTGAAACTTGTGGGTAGCGAATACTTGATCTAAGTCTAGGTGGTTGACTGGTATGATATGGGAAGGTTTTGAGCTGCTTGTCCATCTTGTTCCTAGAGATACTAGAGTTCTGGAGAATTTATCTTTGAAAATATTAAATTCCTGCATGATGAGTTCCTTTATGATGAGAGTTTAAATTCCTACCACGGCCATATATTCATGCTTACTAGATTAGGAAAACCCATCTGTTTATATAGATCACACTGTAGCTTGAGTGTAGTCTTTATAGGCATTGAGTGTGGTTATGCTGTGGACCCATAAGGAATTAGTCATGCAGTTAAAGTCAATACTATGTGCTCTCCATCCATTGATCTATGCTACTTCTGTCCTCAGAAGCATGCACCCATTTTATAACTACTACATTCATTTTGTGCTACTTCTGTCCCTAGAAGTACCACCCACATATAGATCCATATCCACCACATATTGTGCTGTCTCTACCCTGGAGATACGCACCTATGCTGCTCCTACCCTGGGAGTACGCATCCATCCATCCATCCATCCACATATACATACGCCATTCATTTCACTTCATCCAGAAAAGGTTCTACTCCTATCCTGGGAATGAACATCTAGAAATAATCATCGCCGTTCTATTTGCCTACATACAAGCTCCAGTCATTATCATTTCAAGTTATACACTCCCCGTTGCTAAAGTTTCGTTTCCAGAGGATTGGTTGCTCAAAAAAAAAAAGGGAAGAAAGAGAAAAAGAAGAAAGAAAGAAAAAGAAAGAGTAGCCAAGTCCTTCCATTCAAGAAGTTTCAAGGTTTCCAAATAAAGGGAGTCATGTTATCCTCGAAGGAGCAAGTGTAGAAGTAGATGTTCACCAAGTGATCACCCCTCATAATCATTTCCTTATCGTCATCCCATCATCACCTTATCATTCATTTCCTCATTCACATGCACATATGACTTTATTATTATTCTAGTTCCTATTGGATCCATGTCTTAAGCTGTGCAATATATGCAAGTGAGTTTGAGTGTCTCCCCACCTATGAGCTCCACATAAGCCTATTAGAAAGCAGGGTGAGAGAGAGAAGGCACTTTCCACTATGCCTTAGTTCCATAAATACCACATATTCTGAGAGAAGAGAGAAGGCATACACTACTCATGCCTTAGAAAGGATCCAGAAATACCACAAATGAGAGACCTGAAAGGTTCATACAAGGAACTCTGAGTTTTATTTCAAAACTTTGCAAAAACTCCGGGATAATAGTTGATCAAAGAGCGAGAAACATGGCGCTTGACTTGACCGTTCTATCTTTCAACTACTCAAGACCCAAGTGACGGTTACAAGCCCCATGGTGAAAGGTAATATGAGTAAGTTTTGAGTCAGAATAGTTCACTCTAATCCGGAGGAGAGTTCTTGTTTGAACGCATGTGTACTTGTGAGGAGTGAAAGCATTGTAGCAACTCCCGATCCATCGCGAGTCTATCTTTGCTCGGGGACGAGCAAAAGGTAAGCTTGGGGAGTTTGTTGACGGTCGATAAGTATCAATTTTATACCGTCAACGCAGCAAGAGAAAGGACTAATATGAGTTCACCTATTAGATATAGGGGTTACACGGACGAATTCCACGAGTTTTGGTGATTGTCTATTTCTGCGGGGTTATCGAAAGAGAACCAAAGGAGGCCCACATGTCATGATTACATAGAGATAAAGACCGAACGGGTAAAATTGTATAATCTAGAAGACTCCGAGAAGGCAACACCTGAAAGCGGGGCCTACCCGGTAGCCGGTCGGCCGCCCAAGGGGGAGTCGGCCGACTCCCCACCCCGGCCAATGACGTTGAGTCTCGCGGATCCCGCCTCCACCGCCTTTGAGGATGAATAATTATCGTCCATTTAGGTCGGTTTGATCCGAGGGCTGTGGTTCATCCTAGGGGGCTATATATTCGAGCCCCCGGCCCCCCGGGTGAAACCCCAATTCATTCAAGAGTTCATTCTCTCATCGAATTCGGAGAAGCCGAGCCACCATCTCAATTAGAGCTCCATAGTTTAGTAGCATAGCTACATAGGAATAGATCTAGAGGGAATCAAGCCTAGCTTGGAGTCCGGTTCTGTCGGAGTTCTTGGTAATTCCCCTCTACATTCTTGTAATATTCATCATTGTTCGTGATACTATGAGTAGTACTTTATTCTATTCTATTATATCGACTTGACTTTGCTCTATTTGATTATGTTCTCAATTATATTGTTCTTAGTTTACTTTGATTATATATTTAGCTTAGTTGGACTAGAATTATGTTTATGCATAGGATCGTATAGCGCTTGCTCATTAGATCAATGGGTGAGTGGTAAATATTGTGTAGGCGTGGTGCCTAGACCGTATTTATCTGCGATTGCACCCTATATTTCGGATCGTGAGGTAGATCGCGGGAGTGACAGTCCTGTTGAGTCCTTTGTAGCCCTTCTCCCGAGTATAGGTCTAGCAGAACAAACCTATTACATTGAAGTCATTGCTATGTCTCTTGTCTTCTCTGGTAATATCACTATGCATAGATGTAACCTTTTCCCGCCATGATTGCTAGATGTTCTTGCACTAATCATTGTATGCTTTGACTTTATAGTTAGAATAACATAGGATTATACCCTAGATCGTCCTAGTCCATGCTAGTGTTATAAGCTTAGAGTGCTAAGTTGAGATGGCTTATTACTATTATTTTATGTGGCTAATGCTCTCATTTATCTTACGTCATTTATCATTCATTCCTATATTTTATGTGACACTTACCCCGTATGAGATGATCGATACGACACAAGGTTGAGCTCTCCATTATTGCATGTGCATTGCTCATCACTCATTATCCAGTGCATTCCCTTCCCGGTGGTAAAATTATAAATAACGATACCTGGATTACTCCTGGTTAAAATGCTACATCGGTATTATCTCGTGCGCTTGCGGATCCCATATTTATTTCTAGTAGTAGTTGCATTATTTAGTACCAGCATTTTTGGCGCCATGTTGGGGATGACAACCTAACACTGAGTGGCGTTAGAAATGTCAACAGCGCCGAAGCACGTATATCACACAACTCCAGCCCCAGCGTATCACCAGCCAGCATTTCAGGCTTATCAATCTCCGTACACTTGGTATCACCCGAATTACGTGCAGTTTCAGCAGGCCCAGCAGAACCGGCAGTAGGTCGCCCCAGCGCCGGCTCAGCCTTCGGCCCCTCTGGAGAATCAGGCCCAGCAACAGCAGGCGCAGCCAGCACCAGAAAGTTCAAGGGAGCTGCAGGTGGTAAATTCGGTGGCCCCGGTGAATATAATGCCGTCCAACGGTCACATTTACGCCATCACCGGAGGAACTAACCTGGAGCACGAAAACAAAAAGGCTCGCCGAGACTACGTCAAAAGGGTGCACTCGATTTCGGTCAAGTGCCCAGTCGCTAGACCCGCATGGAAAAATGAGCCCATTTCTTTCAGTGAGCAAGACATCCAGGTCCGGGATTACCCGCATTTCGACGCATTCGTCGCCATTGCCTATGTCACCGGATATACGCTGCACAATATACTCATTGACAACGGCAGTTCCGCTGATATTCTATTCACCAAGGCCTTTGACGGAATGAAGCTCAACAGAAAACATCTAGAGCCTGTCGGTAATGCCTTGTTTGGATTCAGCGATCAAAGAATCGACGCCATCGGCAAACCCTCACTGTAGCCTTCAGCGAAGGTCAGAAAGTCAGGGCTGAAGAGATCACGTTCGACGTGGTCGACATACCGTATCCTTACACGGCCATATTCGGCCGCGGCATCATCAACAAATTCGACATCATCATCAACCAGGGGTACTTATGCATGAAAATGCCTTCCCCGGGCGGAATCATCGCAGTACATGGTGATCAGATAGCTGCCAGGAACATCGACAGCAAACCAATCCCAGGGTACAGCGCGGTTCACAAAGTCAAAGAGACTGCGCCCGGTGAAGACCATGAGTTTCAGCATCATCAGAGAAAAGAACCAAGGGAAGCACCGTGTGAAGACACAGTTCAGTTGCCACTCAGCTCCGGCAGACCCGACGAATGTGTGCACATCAGCTCCGGCCTAAGAGCCGAAGACAGGGCCGAATTGCTGAAGTTCTTGTCCGAGAACCGAGATGTGTTCGCATGGTCAGCAAGGGATTTGCAGGGGGTAAACCGCGAATTAGCGCAGCACAGCCTGAACGTCGATAAGCAAGCAAGGCCATGGAAGCAGAAGCTAAGGAAAATGTCAGACGAGAGAGCAGCGGCAGCCGAAGCAGAAGTGCAGAGGCTGTTGGACGCCGGAGTCATCCGAAAGGTGCAGTACCCGGAATGGCTGGGTAACATGGTACTGGTAAAGAAAAAGATTGGGAAATGGCGCATGTGTGTAGATTTCACGGATCTCAACAAGCACTGCCCCAAGGACCCATACCCATTGCCACGTATCGACAAGTTGGTAGACATTGCGGTCGGGTGCGAAATGATGAGTCTCCTAGACTGTTTTTCAGGTATCACCAAATATGGATGAACCCGGAAGACGAAGAAAAGACAAGCTTCATCACGCCCGCCGGAACGTTCTGCTACCGCCGAATGCCTGAGGGACTTCGGAACGCTGGACCTACTTTCTCCCGCATGACAGATGAAGCCTTTCGGGAGCAGAAAAAGAAAAACAATCTGGTGGCCTATGTGGACGACTTGGTTGTCAAGAGCGATCAAAAGCAGACACACATAGCGGACCTCAAAGAAACATTCGCCAGTCTTCATGCCAGCGGATTGAAGCTCAACCCGGAGAAATGCATATTCGGCATACGTAAGGGAAAGCTGCTAGGGTGTCTGGTATCGGCAAGAGGCATCGAAGCCAATCCTGAAAAGATCGCAACCATCATGAACATGAAGCCGCCAGCAAGCAAGAAAGATGTGCAGAAGCTCACAGGTCGTATCGCAGCCCTGAGCCGTTTTATCTCCAGGTCAGCCGAAAGAGGGTTGCCCTTCTTCGTGGATCTGGGAAGCCGACGCATTCAACCGGGGCGCCGAACGCGGCAAGCGTTTGAGGACCTAAAGGCGTACTTGACCCGCTCACCACACTTTCGAAGCCCGAGCCGAATGCCACGCTCATTCTGTACCTCGCAAAGCATCACCGGCCCGCGATCCCGGCGCGGTGCTCGTCCAGGAAAGGGAGCATGAGGGAAAGATGCATCAGTTCCCAATATATTTCATCTCCGAAGCACTGTCTGGGGCGAAACTCAACTATTCTGAGCTGGAGAAAATTGCTTACACCGTCGTCATGGCATCAAGGAAGCTGAAACACTACTTTCAGGCCCATGTCATTCGGGTCCTGTCCGCACAGCCCCTGGAGGCCCTGTTCCGGAATGCCAAAGTAGTAGGCCGGATCGGGAAATGGGCCGCCGAGCTGAACCAGTACGCAATTCAATTCGGGCACGGGGCCGCAATCAAGTCACAGGTTCTCGCAGATTTCATCGCAGACTGGACCCCAAGCGGGGATGATCCCACCAGGGAGTTCTCTGAGCCCGAATGGACCGCGCACTGTGATGGCTCCTGGTGCAGCGCCGGCGCGGGCATTTCGGCAATCTTAACACCGCCGTCGGGCCCGGTTATCCGCTACGCAGCACGCCTGCAGTTCCTATCCACCAACAATTCGGCGGAATACGAGGCAGTTCTGTTGGCACTGAGAAAGCTAAGGGCCCTGGTGGTTCGTCGCTGCATTATCAAATCAGATTCGCAGGTGGTCGTAGGACACATCCAGAAGGACTATGCGGCCAAGGAGCCCGAGCTGGCTAAGTACCTGTCCGCTGTAAGGAGAATGGAGAAATTCTTTATTGGTTTCACCCTGAGATACATTCCCAGGTCAGAAAACACAGAGGCGGATGAGCTAGCCAAGGCAGCGGCTCAGGTTTCACCGATGCCACCGGATGTATTTTATCAGGTCTTAACGGCCAAGGCAATTAAAGAAGAAGAGGAGAACCCAGCTGTCATCCACGCTATCGCAAGCGATGATTGGAGATCTGAAATTTGGGCTTACCTTCAGGGGACCTATGAGCCAGCAAGCAAGAAAGATGAGCAGCGCATGGCGTCCAGGACAAAGCAATTCTCCATCGTTGGAGAAAGCATGTACAAGGAAGGGGTGGTCGCCCCGCTACTCAAGTGCATCAACCGAAATGAGGGAATTCAGCTGTTAACTGAGATACATTCGGGTTCGTGCGGAGCGCACAGAGGCCCACACGAAATCGCCCACAGAGCCATGAGGCAAGGATTCTACTGGCCAACCACGGTCGAAGACGTGAAAAACATTACAAGGTCGTGCAGGGGCTGCCAAATGTTCGCCAAGAACCTGAACGCCCCGGCGAATCCCACCAAGCCGGTATACCCCACTTGGCCTCTGCAGCGATGGGGGGTCGACATAGTAGGAGCTCTGCCACCGGCCCCAGGGAACCTGAAATATGCCGCGGTGGCCCTAGAATACTTCACCAAGTGGGTCGAGGCCAAGCCCTTGGCTAAGATAACCTCAGGTACACTAACAAATTTTGTTTGGCAGAGAATTGTTTGCGGATTTGGCGTACTGCCTATATCACCGTCGACAACGGCAAGCAGTTCGACTCAACACAGTTCCGAACATTCTGCGAAGAACTTGGAATCAAATTGTCCTTCGCGTCGGTGAATCACCCCGCATCAAATGGAGCGGTCGAGAGGGACAACGGCGACATCTTCAGCACCATCTCCAAAGCACTGGAAGATGCAAAGAAAGGACGATGGGCTCAGGAGCTGGTAATAGCTGTCTGGGGCCACAACATCTCCAAATCCAGAGCAACAGGATTCACGCCGTTCAGGTTGCTGTTCGGCGAGGACGCAATCACCCCCGAAGAGGTGAACCTTGGCTCATTCCGAACCGAAATCTCCCCGACGAATCCGATCCAGAGGATGGTGGAAATTGAAGTCTCCGACAACCGAAAGAGCCAGGCGGCGCAGAACCTCGACGCCTACCACGCCGAAACTAAAAGCTGGAGAGACAAGAAGGTCCTCAGGAAGAGTTTTGCCCCGGGCGACATGGTGCTCATCAGGCAACCAGACAAGCAGGGCAAGTTGCAGCCCCAATGGTATGGACCATACATCATCGCACGGATGATCGAAAATAGGTGTTTTCACCCTGGTGACCGAAGATGGCTCCAAATCAACTCACACCTGGAACGCAGACAACCTGCGTCGCTTCTACCCCTGATCCCACGCTCCAGGAAAAGGAGTTGTAATTTTTGTTTCTACTTTTATTTCCTACCGCATTCGTTTTTGTGACGCCTAAAGACATTCCGGGCTCTGCACTCTTTTTCCTCATTGAGGTTTTTTAACGAGGCATCCCTTGTAATAATTTCCACTGCATTCGATGTTTTATTTAGCACCACGTTGTTGCTGCATGAAATGCTTTCACCGAAAATGGCCAAGCTGACGAGTTTGGCCATATATTCGGTATTCTCTCTCAGGTTGCAAGCAACCTACCCAGCCAAAAATGGCTGTAGGGAAACTCCCTAAATCACAAGGGGTTTACCGGTGTTCTCCAGCTCAGCAAAGCGAGCAGAGCCCACCAAGAATCAAAGCAGCCAGTCAGGCGCAATAATGACAAAGATATCTGTCAAGCTATTAATGCATAGTTAGGACAATGCATTTACAACCCCTAGGGTGTGAACGAGCCTATATAAACACGGCACTACCCCCAGACTTCCCATAAGTCGCAAAGCTATGATAAGTCTCAGTCACAATCCAATGTATCCCCAAAGGCCGGGTAGTCAACCAATTAGGAATAAGAGGCGCCAGGAAAAGGCGAATTCGGGGAGCTAAGAGAAAGACTACTTCCAAACCATCACCAACTGCATCTGGTTTCAGTGTTCCTGGCAAAGCCCATTCGGTGTTCACCAGGCCCTCACTAACCGCTGAAATAAACGCGCCACATGCCGCGTTCTGTTCTGCACCACCAAGATTCGGCGGGCAACACTTCCAGCACCCCACATATCGAATCTGGATGATGGTACAAAGAAGCGCTTCATCAATGGCAGTTTTGGGTATCTCCCCACCATCCATAGCAAGACATCCCTCGGAGGCCGCATTCTGGTCATCACCTTCACTCGCAGAGGTTTCGCCAGCCGAAAGCCAACAAGCATTCGGTGCTAGTTCCCCTAGCTCCATAACAGCACGCGCCGTCAAAGCATGACCCATCGGTCGACAGCGCGCGAGCCGTTCGGTGTCCGTAGCAATCCAGCTCTCGGCGTCGACAAAACTCTTCAGGGCCACTCACGGTGCCCAAGCCAAAGGGCCACATCACAAGTATGTCGGGTTCCAATTTAACCCGGTAACGTTGTAAAGTCATGACCCCAGCACCCAAAAAGAGAATAAGGTTTCCCTATGCAAAACTCTCCAAGAAAGAAACTAATTCAGTGCTCAAGCCGAAACGAAAGCGTGCATTCTTTTCGACTTAAACAAGTTGGGGGACGGCGTTTTTCAAAACCAATTCGGTGTCCAAACCGAAATGAAAATGTGTGTTCTTTTCGACTTAGACAAGTTGGGGGACGGCGTTTTTCAAAACCAATTTGGTGCTCAAGCCGAAATGAAAGCGCGTGTTCTTTTCGACTCAAACAAGTTGGGGGGACGGCATTTTTCAAAACCAATTCGGTGCTCAAGCCAAAACGAAAGCGTGCGTTCTTTTCGACTTAAACAAGTTGGGGGACGGCGTTTTTCAAAACCAATTCGGTGCTCAAGCTGAAATGAAAGCGCATGTTCTTTTCGACTCTAACAAGTTGGGGGGACGGCGTTTTTCAAAACCAATTCGGTGTCCAAACCGAAATGAAAATGTGTGTTCTTTTCGACTTAAACAAGTTGGGGGACGGCATTTTTCAAAACCAATTCGGTGCTCAAGCCGAAACGAAAGCGCGCGTTCTTTTCGACTTAAGCAAGTTGGGGGGACAACGTTTTTCAAAACAAATTCGGTGCTCTCGCCAAAACGAGACCGCGCGTCCTCTTCGACTCAAACAATTCAGAGAGGACGGCGTTTTTTCAAAGCGTATTCGGCGTCAAAGTCGAAGTGCATCCAAAGAGCGAAACGCGTAAACCTCAACACACATTACAACTTAAACATAAGCAAACGTATTACATCCAAATGTGCATTCGGCAACACATGCTAAATCACACCAAAGTCACACCACTGACAAAGTATTTAAAACGCGCCATTTGCGCGGACGCACGACAAAAATCATCAGTTTAAATCAACAAGTTTTTTCCTTCCCGCGATCAGGCTGCGGGGGCATCCTCTTCATCAGTGGTGCCAGGAGCAGGGGGTGTCGAAGCTTGAGTTGGAGCAGCTAGATTCGGTGCCGGGGCCGGACCAGGGTGAGTCGAAGCCGTAGCCGCAGAGGCGCCAGGGGCAGAGCGAGAGAGCTCTATCGTTTTGCGCATGGGGGTGCCCATGGTGGACGACCCCTCCCTCTCGTCGCGCGCCCGGATATAGGCCGCGACTTTGGCCTTGATCACCTTCCCCTCGTAAACATCCTATCAAAAAACACAAGTCACAATGAGCATCCGGCCAAACGATTCGGGTCGCAAGTTTTGGCAAGTGCGCCGATTCGCTACCCTCATACCTTTGCGCATGTGAGAGCCACGCGCAGCAGGCTCAGATCCCGGCCACCGGAACTCCAAAACTCGTCGAAGAACCATTTCCTCGCGGCCTTGTCGGCATCGGCATCATACTCCCAATAGGCGTTGACGTCCTCCGTGGCCTCCACCCCGGTGTAGTGGTCACATCCGGCGTCCTTGAGGGACTTGCAAAGAGCGCGAACGCTCTCAAAAGCAGCGTATTCACGCCCAAGCTCGACAAGTCCCTCAAGAGCACCGAGCCCACCGTTAAGCAGCCGAATCTTGTCAAGGGTGGAGGTACCTTTAGCCGGAGTAGGAAAGTCCTCCCCGACCCCCGAAGTCATCCGCTGCACTAGG
Organism: Themeda triandra; assembly: GCA_018135685.1. Taxonomy (NCBI): domain Eukaryota; kingdom Viridiplantae; phylum Streptophyta; class Magnoliopsida; order Poales; family Poaceae; genus Themeda; species Themeda triandra. The sequence goes on along the minus strand of JAENPR010001510.1, from coordinate 77,844 downwards.
GCAATGGACTCTTCGACAGCGGCGACGATGTTTTAGTGGGTGGTCCGATACTTCTCCAGCTTCCCGGTAGCGTTGTCCAGCGCCTGCTGCTTCTCCTTAAGCATTTTTGCCTTCTCCGCCACCTCCTTGGCCCGCAGGTTCTCGGTGACGGTCAGCTTCTCCCCAAGCTCCTTGACCTGTTTCTCGGCATGGGCCAAGGTGCCCTGCTCCTGCTTCGCCAGGGCGTCCACAAGGATGGCGGTCTACAAACATGAAACTTATGGTCAATCGGTTGGTCACCCGAATCTGACCAGTTGAAATTATGGGTTTCGGGACTTACCGAAATGGAATGGAAGTTTATGGCGGAGAGCAGCTCGCCGCGCGCGGTGGCCATCAAGCCCTGCTCAGTTTCAGTGGCGTTAAACACGCCACTGCATTTGTGAGCAAAGGTTGCCCCCTCGGGAGGTGGCAAGACGCCGGATAGGCGGGGGTCAACATTCGCCACCAAACGGCACTCTGACCTGACCCCTAAAGCACGAGCAACTCGGTAAGTTTCCACCTGCTCAGAGTTCCCCTCCTCTAGAGAAGACGACCCCGAATCGACCCGCATTTCACCATACCGAATCCGGTCCACGTCCATCAGAACATAACCATGGCCGAATAAGACGCTTTCGGACATTTCGGGTGTCATCCGGGTCGTCTCCAGGTAAAAGCGTGACTTACCAAGTTGATGGTCATCCTGAGAGCCACTATGCGCCGCGCCTTGGGCACTAACGTCTTTCGCCGCCGCTTCCTGGCGGCTGGTTTCGGCGTCCGCGGCTGCGGGTTTCGGCAATCTTACCGGAGTCAGCGGATGCGTGTCACTCTTGGCCTTCTTCCGTTTCCGGCCACCGAAGTCCAGGCAAGCGGGAAGGGAGTTCACATCCACATCACGGGCGCTCGGGATCTTTCATGACATGCTGTCGCTCCCTTCGTCCGGGCACCTGAATTCCTGCAACAAAAGGCGAGAACAAAAACACAAGTCAGAGCCAAATTTGGAAGCAAAGCTAGCAGCACGCGCAAAAGGGCAAGCAAAGCTAGCAGCACGCGCAAGCATTTGGTACCGTGTGCCCCGCCGATCCCTCGGGGGATTCGGCAACCTGAAGGGCTGGTTGGCGGCTTCGTTTCAGCGGTTTCGGCCAGGAGCGCTCGGCCATTCGGCGACCTACCCGAATGTCTTCGTCCTCGACGGGCGCCGTTTGCCGAGCCCTCTCCTTCCGAGCAAAACCTGGGTGGTGCTCCGGACAGCTGCCGAATGACGGCCGGTGCCTCGGCTGCTGCCGCGCCCTCTCCCGCATCCACGGCCAGGTCCGGCGGCACTTGGCGCGCGCGTAGCCGCGGATGTGCCGGCCGCAGCATTCGGTTCACCCGCCGAAACGGTCCTCTTCACTGGCGCAGGGCGGTCGGGATACTCAAGGCTCATCAATTCCCATACGCGGTTCAAGCGGCCCTTTTGGCCAAGTTGGCGCAGCTTCGCTTCGTGCTCCTTGTCACCATATCGGTCGCATATTTGGTTGGCCCGACACTCAACATCCGTGAGGAACGCCGAATCTGAGGAATACTCAGCCGGTCGTTTCAGCACTAGCGCTGGACCCTTGTAGTTCTTCCTCGAGGAGAAGCATGCGAAGCTCATGCCCCGGCTGAGTGGCCATTGGCCCAAAGACAGCATCTCCTCCACCAAGTCCCGACTGATCTGGCGATTCGCAGTCAGCCGGTAAGCTTCGGCAGCATCGCCGCTCACCTCATCCCCTGCGCGGTGTTCGCCTTGGGTAAGCCTAATCATGGGAGTCATCAGCGAGACCAAGCCGTGAGCTTTTGGCAGTCCCACACGTTTTGCTTCGGCCACAGCCGAATCTTCACAAACCCGAATGTAGAACCAATGCTTCTTCCAGTTGTCCCACTTGCTCTTGAAGTAAGGGACTATGCATTCGTCAACTTTCTTTTTTGCGGGAATGAAGTTGAAGGACCCAATCTCCATCCGGTAGTCCTTGTCGGACGAGTACATCCCATGACGGTGCGATTCGTAAAGGTCCACGAATAAGGGAACGCTCAGGGGGCTCCCCATCATCTTCATGTACATCGCATAGACGCTAAGTCTTGAGATGGCATTCGACGTGATCTGGTGAAGCTGCAACTTGTATCGGTCGAGAACCAAAACCAGAAAGTCCTCCTCCAAAGGAAAGTGAAGTCCCGCTCTAAAATAGTCCCGAAACACCAATGCTTCGTCGTCTCGGGGATCTGGGTATTTCTCTCCTTTCGGGGGCGCGCGACACTTGGCCTTTTCAGCAACCGTCAAGTACCCATCCCTCACATAGCTATCAAGTTTCGCATCGTCAACGTCCGACTCTCCAAGCAGACAGGACCACCCCACCAGTTTGATGCGTTTCACGGCAGGGCCCGAATCTGCATCGGCAACACCAGTACATTGCAGAGGAGCAATGCTATGGGTGTCCAACTCCCCAGCCTCGAAACACTGAACGTCTTCATCCATAAAATTCTCCCCTTCTAATTCCGATTCCGAATCATCATTAATCACAACGGGTGCAACCGCGCGCAGGGGTGCAACTCGCTTCCCGGCCGTGATGGCTGCGCGAGGATTGGGGGCTGAGACGGATTCGCTCGATGACTCTGAGCTAGATTCGGCCGAGCCACCGGATCCAGTGCCAGTTCCACTGGGATCGCCGGATTCGGTGCCGTAGCCGGGGTCCGTGGGGTTAGGGTTCTGGCTATCGGTCGCCGACGAGCTCGCCAAATTAGTTTCGGCGTCGACGATACTATAATGTAAAACAAAGAAGCGAATTGTAAGATGCCTTTCGCAGCACCTGCCGAAGCAAAACAAGAAAACCCCTCGAACCCCGATATACGGTGAATGTACTAAAAGGAGAAACAGAAAACTTACCAAATTCGCGGTGGTCGCCGGATGCCTTTCGCTGATCTCGCCGAATGCTCTGAGGAAAGCTTTCACACGCGCGCTGTTGGTCAATATTACGCAGTTACCGGAATTAGATAAAGATACTAGTTCCCCGGCAATGGCGTCGAAATGCCTAACGATACTTCTTAGCACACACCGACTAGCGTGAGGTAAATGCGGCGGCGTCGATAGCTAAGCCTAATGCAAACCCGAACTACCACCGGAGAGGGTGTCACAATTCCTCTTCCAGCAACAGCCTAAGAATGCTAAGCTAAGCTAAATTCTAGTGACGACATAAGACTAACCAAGGGTAACTCTGCAAGCGCACAGGTACCGCTGTAGCACTTCAACCGGGTGAGTATTCCGGTGTCGAATTTGTAGTTCGCTCACGGGAAGTGGATTAAGACTCTCTAGCAAATGTGTGATGGAAACCCGTGGTGGTTCTACTCAATCTAAGCTATTGATATTGATAAAGGGTGTGAGTCTTGATATGAGTGATAAACTAAGGGTAACTAGTAAGTAGCTAGCCAGGTGGGAGGACAACGAGTGAGTAAGGACTCCTATGTATCTAACTATACTTCTGTGTTCTAATCTAACTAGTGTAATGACCTAACTAAACTAATGCCTAGACCATCGATGTGATAGGGGAAGTCGGCTGACAAATAGGAGGGTTGCGTTCCCTGTGGGACTAACTCCTATTCCAGCGGACCTTTGACTTTAATGGGCGCCCTACAGCCTACCCCTGACGCAAATAGATATAATTGGAAGGCCGCGTTCTGTCACAACCGCCCCCGCTAATATACGTCGGAAAGTGAATGGATTTACCAATCTGAAGTGAATGGAATTACCAATCAACGATAGGGTGCATCCACTATTAAGCACTAGCCTAAGCACCTCGCCTAATCTAGTCTTAAGACTCCGGCTACCACGTAAGTAGCCTCGGCCCCAGTTGGTAGTGAAACACACACAAAGGATCTAGACACTAAACTAGTTCAGACTCTACACTAACGAGACTAAGACACAACACTACTACACTAGTATAGCAGTGCACTAAGTAAATACGAAAGTAAAGTACTCAAAGTAAAGACTTAATAAAGTAAAGCAAGACTATATTAATATAAGAAAAGTACTTTGAAAGTAAAGGTACAAGAGCTATACCGATTCTCCAAGACGACTCCGAGACCCGAGCTTCGCTCGACTCGACTCTAACTCCCACTCTAGACTAGACTACACTACTCTTGATCTCCCAAGATTGCTTGAGCTTGAGAACACTAATGTGAACTACTTGGGGACACTTTACAATGAGAGACTAGGGGGGTATTTATAGTGGGGGTGGAGTAGGGGTTACTCCAGCGCCACGTCAGCGATCCGTGTGCTCTCCGTCATGCGCCGTTGGATCAAACCGACCTTCAACCAACTTGAATGGACGTCTCTCGGTGCAGGACACGTGGGAGTCATGCAGAAAGGCGGTGGAAGTGAACTGACCCCAAGTGGGGCCCACCTGCAGGTCGGCCGACCTGGGTCTGGCTGACCTGTGGGTCCCACTGGCCTTCTAGAAGGTCCAGGTGGCAGTGGGAGCAGTGCCAAGGTGTCTGGCCACCAAAGGTGGGTTGGCCGACCTGGCACTGGACCCCTGGTCCACGTGGCAGCTTCCTAGTGCTGTCCTGGCTTGTCACGTGTAGTCTTGTCCGAATTTGGGTTCACTTGATATCTTGCTTGCTTCTATGTGGATCCTGGGTCCATCGTACCAATCGGGTGGAATGTTGAGTCGTGGTACATTTGGATCCACAGGATCGTGGCTCTCCCGTAGAATCGGGGACCCCGCTTGGTGGTCGATCCCGGTGAGACCCGAATCGTCGGTAGACCCGGGTTTTGGTCTCACAGGGCTGTTTCCAGCTTTCCCGCATTTCACAAGCTAAGAGTACAAGTGGAACTTTATTAGTGATAAATATGCTCATGTAATACTTATCTTCCTTCTATCGAGGATTGTTGACGGGTTTCTGAGTGTACCAAAACTGGTCTTTATTCCCGTCAACAAGATCCCCCAAGCTTAACCTTTGCTCGTCCCGAGCAAACGATCAAAACTTGGTTCGATTGGATCAGGTATTATTACTAAGTTAACATCTCAATAGTACTAAGTGCACAACAGAGAACTTCTCCTTGAATGGAAAATTTTGCAATGTTAACACACCCATATTACTCTAGCACCCATGGGGCTTATGGCATTAACTCAGTCTTGGGATGTTGGAAGACAGAACAATTTTGACTAGAGCATCTACCTTTCTCATTCTTTTAGCAAGTTTCATGCCAGAGGTTTTTGGTAAGTTTTTCCAAAAGAAGTCTTAATGTTCCTCAAATGGTTTCTCTAGAGTCACTCAAATGGTGTATGAATCCTCACTAAGGCACATAATGTGTTTGCCTTTCAAAGACATCCTATCTCTAATAAGGCTTTATGTGGAGCTTAAGTAGGTATGTCAAGGAATAGCATACTTGCAAGGCATATGTTGTCTTAGTTAAGAAAAATTGAAATCTTGGACCACAGCAGAGTTTTATCATACCCCTTAGATCAAGATGTAAGATGGAATGGATGAATGTGATGGATGAAAATGTAATAAGGGAAAGGTGGATGTATGGTGGATGAGGTTGCTCCTTTATTTTATGCTATCTCTCTTTCTACTTCTATTGAGACAAGGCTAGCTCTTTCTTCTCTCTCTCTTTTTTTTTTCAACAGATGCCTAGCCTTTATGGGATGTGTCTCACCTACAAATGATAACTGAGAGAGAATCTCTAACTGTGGAGCATGGATCAACCCATAGGATAAAATGGTGATGGTGCGTACTTCCAGTGTAGAAGCAGCACAATGATGGTGGTATGGATGATGATGCGTGCTCCCAGTGTAGGAGTAGCATAATTATGATGGTGAGATGCGTACCCCCAGGATAGGAGTAGCATGAATGGTGGTAGTAAGATTCGTACTCCCAGGGTAGGAGCAGCATAAATGATGGTAGTAAGATGCGTACTCCCAGGGTAGGAGCAGCATAAATGATGGTAGTAAGATGCGTACTCCCAGGATAGGAGCAGCAGGGTTGCGTACTTCCGGATTAGAAGCAACATATTTGGTGATGTGTGGATCTTGATCTTAGGGGCCACGACAAACCTCTAACAAAGGTTCTACAAGTCTTAACCAAACTCAATGCAAGCAAGTAGCTTATGTAGAAGGCTTAATGATATATCAAGGTATATATGTGGCTGTGGTAGGAATTTCAACACCATTGAGGAACAATTAAGTTTTTCATTCATTTTAAAAGGAAATCTCTGGCAATCATGCGTGCTTAGAACAATAGAGTAGAGCTCCTATCTTAACTATCTCATATCTCACAACAACTTAGACTTTGTATTAGCACTTGCAACCCACTAAGTGATCAAGTTCATGATGGTTAAAGGTGCCAAATAATCTAGACTTAGAGAAATGCTAAGTTGTAAACAAGCACTAGAGGAACATTAACTAGCAATTTCATCATCATTTCCAAAGAAAGACTAGCACACATGAAGCATAAAATTTTAAGGGAAATAAAGCAAATAAATATTTTTGGATTTTTAAATTTTAATTTTTTTTAAATGCAAGAAAACAATAACTAAAATGCAATAAGACAAGAATTAAATGAGAAGGATTGGAAACATACCTTAGATGAACTTACCTCAGTGGGGGAGAGGATCTCCCCCAAGCTTGTCTCTTGCTCACTGTTGTGAGAACCATGCGTTCCACTGGTCCCAGCGGTACTCGTCGTCCGTGATGACGCCTTGGACCATTTCCAAGTTCTGTTGCATGAGCTGCAATGTGGCTTGATTCTCGATGTGGAGGTTCTCTACTTCCTGGGTGAGTGCTTCGATCTCGGTCGGCGGCCGACGCGCTCCCTGCGAGGGCGAGGAGTGTGTGCCCGGAAGGTGTCCCGAATGAGGAGGTGCTTCCATGTGGGAAGAGCTCACCTCCTCTTCCTCATTGGGTGCAGCATGAGAGGGACCAGCTTGCTCCTGAGCGGCACGGGCTTGTGCTCTTGTCATTCTGTCCGTCCCTGCAGTAGGACAAGGTCTTCCTCTTTTGTCCAGGGTTAGTGTTGAGACATTATACAGCCAAAGTCCCTCATTAGGGAGAGGAATCTCGACTGTATCAGTCCCATATGTCATCTTAAGTGCACCTCTTGGACCTCTTTTAATTAGACTAGTACGTAAAACCGTTTCTTCAAGAATAATTGGTCTCTCTTTAGGCATAAACTCATAGACATTCCCCACAAGCAAACCCAAAGATTCAGCAATTCTAGTTATGAATGAAGTAAAACCTATGGGCGTATCTTGAACAACAGAGTTTTCCCAAAAGTGTACTAGCATTCTAACAGGGGCAAACTTGATTTTACTGACCATGACATACATGAGCTGCATCTCTTTAAGACCTATCCTTGATAAATCAGCCCTAGGAAACAGAGTGATTGTGATCCAATAGAACATAAACCTCAAAGTTGGATTATGAATTTGCTTAGGTTTAGGATTGGACCAGTCATTGGACGCAACAATTGATTTCCAAAAGACAGCAAAGTTAAAGTTTGCTAAAGCAGCCTCTTCATCTAGTATGCAATCATGATCAAAGCCTAGACCAACACTCAACTCATTCCAAGACAGGTCATAGTCATTATTAAACATGCAAAAGCTAACACCCAAAGCATTTGACTTAAGTGAGCAAAGGAATTCTTGGGTGAGTAACTCTATGCCACGTTCAGGAACTTGCCAAAATGAGGACCAACCAATGGTATTGAAAACTATGGCAAAGTCGGTGCTCATACCTGTTTTATCGAGGAGCTCTTGGTCGAAGACGGCGGAGTGCTGGAAACCGCAAGTGCGAAGAGTGTAGAGCTTTCTTAACTCCTCATGGGTGACCATGAGGTTGCTAATAGGCTCCATCATCCTACCAGGCATGATGGCAGGAACAAGTTGGTGCACTTGTTCTTCCTCCTCCCTCTCATGACTCCTACCTTCGGATTGGCGAGAGCTCGAGGACGAGCCTTCGCCCTTCTTCTTGCTAGACTTTTGGAAGGGGTTCTTCATCCTAACTACACTAGTGGGCAAACAAGACCAAGCTCTCTACTACACTACTAAGAGAGAAAAGGGAAATGTTTTTGGGTTTTTTGGTTTATGACTACTACTACACTAAACTTGAGAAGGCTTAAAACACTAAGAGAGAAGAGAAGGCCAAGTGAGCTCGAGATGATTCTGCTGGTTGTGGTGTGGAATTGAGCTCACATTGGGGTGGTATTTATATGGTTGAAAGGGCAAGGCCAACCCAGCCAAAGGGCAGGTCGGCCGACCACCCCCTAGGGCCTTGTGATGTTGTGTTCCTCTTTAGACAAGGAATCTTGCCTCGTGTTTGCAAAAAGTCAGGCAGATGGGCAGAATCACTGGTCGGCCAACCAGTGATCTGACACCCCACCACTTTGGACATGTTTTGTCTAGTTGTCTGATAAAGGTGGTGGTGGTCCTGGTCCTAGATTCCTGCTGGTTGATTCGGATTCCTATGTCTAGTGTTTCGTGAAAGGGAAAAGGAAAAGGGCAAAAGTGGACACAAGAATAAAGGTTGTCTCCAGGCATGCATTGCTGTTCCCTATGCTTGATTTAGTGTTGGGATGTTCCCTAAAGCACTCTCATGCTTAAAGTAGCATCCTAAGCTAAAGTCATGAGCATTGCACCATCTCTCTTCGAATTCTGGCTAGTGGGATGAGCATAGGATCCAAGTGTGTCGGCGGTGGGTGGCGGCGGGTGCTGTGGGACCAGGTCCGGTCAGCCGACTGGGCTTGTGAGCCCTGGGCACCCGTGCACTCCCTTGGATCCTCGCTTCTAACCGTAGTGAAGAGAGAGGTGGTGGACCCCAAAGGCAGTCGGTCGACCAGGCCTTGGTGGCCCCACCGCCTCGCTTTTCTCTAAACACTCTTCTCAAGTTTTATTACCTATATCTAAGTTTGTTTTATTGAACTAAACTATGCAGTTGTGAAAGTAAACATGCAATTGGAAAGGGAAATGCAGAATTGAGATGCATGAAAATAAACATGAGATAACTACTGACATACCTGGTCAGCGGAGGGCTCCGTGTTTTAGTTCCAGAGAGCAGGACCTCTCCTGTCGGCTTCATTCAGTGGACACCTCAGTCGGTCCCGGAGATGGGGACCGTGAGGGTGTCTCCTTCTTCCGCCATTCTTGCTGGACTTCGGCTTTTGATTCGGCGGGTTCTTCTTTCGCTTCGGCCTTCTTGGCCGACTTAGCGGTCTTACTGTTCTTCCATCGGCGGTGTTGACGACGCGGCTTCTGGGGTGCTTATGCCTACACGTTAGCTTTAAAACCATTGAAAGGTACATTCACATACCGTCCTTGGACTGACATGTACATCTCGCCATGTTGCACGTAGATAGTGGCGTCCACCGTGCTTAGGAACGGTCGTCCCAGGATGAGCGGTACTTCGACGTTGGCTCCCATGTCCAGTACCAGGAAATCGACAGGGATATACTCATCTTTAATTCTGAGTAAGATATCCCGTGCTAACCCCTCGGGAAACCGGATGGTTTGGTCCGCCATCTACAAACGCACATATGTAGGGTGCAACGGGCTCCCCAACAAGTTATCATAAGTTACCTTGGACATGATGTTCACACCGGATCCAAGGTCGCAGAAGGCGTTGTCGAAGATCTGCGGTCCGATCTGGCAAGTGATCGTCGGCAGGCCAGGATCTTCCTTCTTCGGGACAAACGGTGAATCCACCGTTACCCGAACAGCATGAGAATGAGGCCTACTGAACCTCGTAGTTACCAACCTGACGCCCTCAATAGGGTCCTCAGGCTTTGCCGGAATCTTACCTTGCTCATAACTGGGACAGCTGCTGCTAATTGAGCTAACTGGTTTTCTAACATTTTATTAAAGCTCAACTGATTTTTCATAGCAGAGTTAAAGCTATCCATTTTCTCACTAAGACTTTCTAAGATCTTGTCATTAGCCATCATTCTTTTATTAAGACCATCATTAATTTTAATTTGACCAAAGACAAGTTCTTTCAAGGAAGGTTGGTTATTAAAAGAATTACCAGAATTATTGTGGTAAGTATTAACTGAATTATTATTGTAACCCATACCTTGGCCTTGGTAGAAGGGGCGTGAACACCATTGCTGTTGTTGGGGCCGATTCCCGTTGTTGAAGTGGTTGTTGTTGTTGTTGTTGTTGTTGTTGTTTTGTTGTTGACAAAGTTCACCTCCTCCTAAGTCATGGGGCAGTTGTTGCCTGAATGGTCCTCCTCTCCGCAAACCTCGCACCATGGGTCGGTACCCACAGCACAGATAGCGGCAGGAGTCTGGATGGCCTCCACTTCCTTGTTAGAGGATGTTCCCTCTATCTTCTTCATCAGGAGGTCCATCTTTGCAGAGAGCATGTCCACCTCGCTAAGGGCGTAGACACCTCTCTTCTTGGGCCGAGGCGCTCTTCGTTCCATCCTTGGTTGACCACCATCTTCTCGATGAGCTCCTTGGCATCCCCGACATTGTGTTGCAGAATGCCCCTCCGGCGGAAGCATCAAGGTGACTCCGGGCTACGCCGCGGCCCATGGTAGAAACCTTGAATAATGAGCCATTCGTCTATCCCGTGGTGGGGACAAGCTTGAATGTACTCATTGAGACGTTCCCATGCTTCGGGAAACGTCTCATCGGACTTTTGTTGGAAGCTTGAAATCTTCCCGTGCAGGACACTGGTCTTGCCCGCGGGAAAGAACTTCTTGAGGAATGCATTAGCACATCTGTCCCAGGTTGTCACCTCGGCCTTGTTGTTGTAGAACCATTGCTTCGCTTTTCCCAACAATGAGAATGGGAAAAGACGAAGGCGAACGGCATCTGCAGTGATGTTCTTGACCGTGACGGTGTTGCACACCTCCAGAAAGTGTTGGAGGTGAGCGTTGGCATCCTCATGTGGCTTCCCACAGAACTAATTTGCTTGCACCATGTTGATCAGTGCAGGCTTGAGTTCAAAAGTCGCATTGCCTATGTTCACGTTCGGACCCGTAGCGACATAGTCGGCTGACGGTGACGAGAACTCAGCGATGGTCTTTTGAGCCATGACTGCCTCAACAACTGGTGCGGGACTTCCTTCCACAAACGGTTCAGGCTCTGAGATGATTCTCTGAGGAGGGACTAGACTGCGTCTAGCTCTCTTCAGCAGCTTCTCAGGATCTTCGACGAAGTTCGATGGCAGACTAAAACCGCTCATGCACTGTCTAGAAAAGGATAATAACAAAAACAAGACAAGTGAAGGGTAAGCCCCTAACACTACTAACGCTTTAGATTAAGAGTAGACCACGGATTCCAATTTACTAGAAATTCTTAATACGGTGCTTCCCCGGCAACGGCGCCAGAAATGCTTGTTGGTCAATATTACGCAGTTACCGGAATTAGATAAAGATACTAGTTCCCCGGCAATGGCGTCAGAAATGCCTAACGACACTTCTTAGCACACACCGACTAGCGTGAGGTAAATGCGACTAGCGTCTGATAGCTAAGCCTAATGCAAACCCGAACTACCACCAGAGAGTGGGTGTCACAATTCCTCTTCCGGCAACAGCCTAAGAATGCTAAGCTAAGCTAAATTCTAGTGACGACGTAAGACTAACCAAGGGTAACTCTGCAAGCGCACAGGTACCGCTGTAGCACTTCAACCGGGTGAGTATTCCGGTGTCGAATTTGTAGTTCGCTCACGGGAAGCGGATTAAGACTCTCTAGCAAATGTGTGATGGAAACCCGTGGTGGTTCTACTCAATCTAAGCTATTGATATTGATAAAGGGCGTGAGTGTTGATATGAGTGATAAACTAAGGGTAACTAGTAAGTAGCTAGCCAGGTGGGAGGACAACGAGTGAGTAAGGACTCCTATGTATCTAACTATACTTCAGTGTTCTAATCTAACTAGTGTAACGACCTAACTAAACTAATGCCTAGACCATCGATGTGATAGGGGAAGTCGGCTGACAAATAGGAGGGTTGCGTTCCCTGTGGGACTAACTCCTATTCCAGCGGACCTTTGACTTTAATGGGCGCCCCTACAGCCTACCCCCGACGCAAATAGATATAACCGGAAGGCCGCGTTCGTCACAACCGCCCCGCTAATATACGTCGGAAAGTGAATGGATTTACCAATCAAGTGAATGGAATTACCAATCAACGATAGGGTGCATCCACTATTAAGCACTAGCCTAAGCACCTCGCCTAATCTAGTCTTAAGACTCCGGCTACCACGTAAGTAGCCTCGGCCCCAGTTGGTAGTGAAACACACACAAAGGATCTAGACACTAAACTAGTTCAGACTCTACACTAACGAGACTAAGACACAACACTACTACACTAGTATAGCAGTGCACTAAGTAAATACTGAAAGTAAAGTACTCAAAGTAAAGACTTAATAAAGTAAAGCAAGACTATATTAATATAAGAAAAGTACTTTGAAAGTAAAGGTACAAGAGCTATACCAGATTCTCCGAAGACGACTCGAGACCCGAGCTTCGCTCGACTCGACTCTAACTCCCACTCTAGACTAGACTACACTACTCTTGATCTCCCAAGATTGCTTGAGCTTGAGAACACTAATGTGAACTACTTGGGGACACTTTACAATGAGAGACTAGGGGGTATTTATAGTGGGGGTGGAGTAGGGGTTACTCCGCGCCACGCGCCGATCCGTGTGCTCTCCGTCATGCGCCGTTGGATCAAACCGACCTTCAACCAACTTGAATGGACGTCTCTCGGTGCAGGACACGTGGGAGTCATGCAGAAAGGCGGTGGAAGCGAACTGACCCCAAGTGGGGCCCACCTGCAGGTCGGCCGACACGGGTCCGCTGACTGGTCCCACCGGCCTTCTAGAAGGTCCAGGTGGCGGTGGGAGCAAGTGCCAAGGTGTCCGGCCACCAAAGGTGGGTTGGCCGACCCGGCACCGGACCCCCGGTCCACGTGGCGCTTCCTAGTGCCGTCCCGGCTTGTCACGTGTAGTCTTGTCCGAATTTGGGTTCACTTGATATCTTGCTTGCTTCTATGTGGATCCCGGGTCCATCGTACCAATCGGGTGGAATGTTGAGTCGTGGTACATTTGGATCCGTGGATCGTGCTCTCCCGTAGAATTCGGGGACCCCGCTTGGTGGTCAGATCCCGGTGAGACCGAGAATCGAGGTCGCAGACTGGGTTTTGGTCTCACAGGCCTCGTTTCCAGCTTTCCCGCATTTCACAAGCTAAGAGTACAAGTGGAACTTTATTAGTGATAAATATGCTCATGTAATACTTATCTTCCTTCTATCGAGGACTCGTTGACGGATTTCCGAGTGTACCAAAACCGGTCTTTATTCCCGTCAACACGCGCGACACCGGGGGCGTGAAAATGACGCCGGTCGCCCGGGGGGGCTTTTTATAGACGCGGTCGCGCGTCGCGGCCGTTACGCATCCCGAGGTGACGATTCACGTTTTCCACCTAAAAAAAAAACCGTATGCACACTTCAACCCTGAGAACAGGCCCCCCGTGTGCAAATCGGGGACGGCGTTGGGCAATTTGGAAACAGCGCATCCAGGGGCCTTTCGGCGCCCTAGGCCTTTTGGCATCCTATTCCTTGTCGGCCCCTGCCGAATCCCTCGAACCGGGATTCGACAGTCGCCAAGGGGCTACTGTTGGGGGATAGCCGAAGCCTAGGCACCTGGCACAGGCCGAAAGGCCCATATGATTCGGCACGTGCCCATGTGATTTGGCACGCGACCCTAATTCCCACATAGACTGGGCGAAAGCCTCATTCGGTGTGCCGCCAGGACAACGGCAGGCGCGCACCCGGGACGGATTCGGTGGTGGCGCCGAATCCATCCGCCGAAACATCGTCTTTCGGGTTCCTAACCACTTGTCTTAGCTGTGTGCAGATGGATAGCTGGTCCACGACCCCCAAAGGAGCTGCGCTAGGGTAAGCGGCTTGAGCGCCTGATGACAAGTGGGGCTTAGGCGGTCGGCCACCCAAGAGACAAAGCTTAGTGCTACAAGTTTGACTGTTTAGCCCTTGACCAGCCGTAGCATAGGGCCTTAGGGGGCAAACCCTAAGGGCAAGATCGTCTTGTAAATGCCTACGGGCGACTATAAATATGCCCGGGCGGCAACCGTGTAAACGGACTGATTCTTGAGTAATACATTGGTTTTCCACCATCGTGTGTTATTCGTGTGTCTCTCGTTATATCTTGTATTCGGGGTTCTAGGTATTCGGCCTAGAACAACAGATTCTGTCCATCCTCAAGATTACAAATGTTCAACAGATTCTTACAACTGGTTAAGAAGTCATGCAGTCCTTTAAAAAGCTTGATGAATTTTGTTTTTGTGAGATTAACAGAATGGTGCATTAGCTCATTTGCTAGCAACTGTAAACAACTGTGTTAGAGCGTAGGTACTACAGTGCTCCCTACAATAGTTCCCCAAAATAATATTTTCTTCTTCACCTTTTGACTAATGTAGGCACAACATATTCTTTGCCTATACATTTTTTCCCTAAAACAGTATTGTCAATGATCATGGGTGCCGTGCTCTTTTGTTTCCAAGAATGGATAACTAGCACCGAAAACCGTCTTTACATTGGATGGTTCGGTGTTTTGATGATCCCTACCTTATTGACCGCAACTTCCGTATTTATTATCGCCTTCATCGCTGCTCCTCCAGTAGATATTGATGGTATTCGTGAGCCTGTTTCTGGTTCTTTACTTTATGGAAACAATATTATCTCTGGTGCTATTATTCCTACTTCTGTGGCGATCGGATTGCATTTTTACCCAATTTGGGAAGCTGCATCTGTTGATGAATGGTTATACAATGGCGTTCCTTATGAGCTAATTGTTCTACACTTCTTACTTGGTGTAGCTTGTTATATGGGTCGTGAGTGGGAACTTAGTTGTATGCTGTTCTTTCTATGTAGGATTTCCATTTCAGTGGTTCTCATCTGACAAACTTTTATTTGTAGCAAACTGATGCATACATTCTTTTTAATATGTCTATGTAGATTGTTAGTAGCTGTGCACTTGTAGGATTTGTCTAGTTTTACGGTGCTCAAAAACCGCAGTTTCTGTACATTGTTGTGTCAGAACTTGAATGCAATGTTGGTATCTGAATAGAATAGCTATTGTGTTAGCCCGTGTGACATGGTGTGTTGGCAATCTTTGGCTTCCGATAAATATGATTCTGTCCAGCTTCAATAGTACAAATGTTCAGCAGATTCTTGCAAGGAATTCAATTTGTGTGAGACTCATGCAGTCTCTAGTTTCACGAAACAATAATTCTACTGCACCTTTTGACTAATGTAGTTACAACATATTGTTTTCCTGTAAATACCGCAGAGGGTTCTGCTGCAAACAAGGGGTCAAGTGTGTATATATTGGACTGTAGGTACCGAGGCAAATTTTGCTGAAGGAGATCAAACTTCTGCATTTTGATGGCAAAATTTACTAGGTGCTGCTAAATGAAGTACATGCAAAACTTTGTTCCATTTTGGTGAACATCCTCAATTTTTGGGAGGGGATAGAGCTTGAGTCAAACTGTATCTCAGACAAGAAGGTATTTGTTCAAGTTGCATGAACCGATGCAAAGAAAAAAAAAATCGAGAGGTTTAGTTTTTTCTCGAATACATACGAGTGTACATATCTTTATATTAGAAGGAAGCGAAGTTTAGTTACAAGAATCTCGCTAGCGAGGTTACCTTTTTGCTAAGATGTTATATATTGGAAAAAAAAAACACTCTCGGAATATAACTAGTTAGGACCTAGCTGAGTTATCCATGAGCTAGAGCTCTCAAACCTACAACATCGTTTTCAATCATCGATCACCTTCAGCCTTGATGACTTGCAAGGTTTCGTTGGTGCTTGTTGTCACGCCACGGAAACAACGTGCATTCTGTTCTTTCCAAGCATATAGGATACAAGCATGAACAAGCTCTCCATGCCCTTCCGACGATCACCGCTGATTCCGGCATGAAGGCGATGCCACCACCTGAGTGTGGATGTGTGTTTGGTTGTCTATATGAATGGATGTATTATTATTATTATATGAGAATGGCACATGGGCCCCATAACCATTCACTGCGTCGGTCGAGCCTAGTTCAAATCCATCTCATCTGCTCAGAAAACATGTGAGCATATATTTGAATGCAAAACTATGTATAAAGAGACATGGGCAACCAAATGGGTTTCTTTAGGCAGAAAATGCACAGACGCGGATGTAGCAAGTAGAAGCACCCAACTATACATGTCCCACCTACTCTGAAAATCCCTCAAGAAGGTAAGTTGGACGGTTTCAAGGGTTAGAGAGTTTAAAAGAAATATTCTAAATGAAAGAGTAAATCGATTTTGACGGAGGTCAAATAGGCAATTTTCTTTTCGTAACTTCAACTCTAAAAGCAGGTTCACTGGTGAAGAGGAAACTGTTTTTCAATGTTTGTGAAACAACTTCTTGTGAATATGTCAGGATACATTATAAAACATCAATATGCTAGGCAAATATCACACATAATATAATGTAAAAAGTAAAAAAACTTAAAAACTAGACTAATTAATAGAAGTAAAATAATAAAGAATAAATAATGCATGTAAAAACAAAAATAACAACACGTATCTCATGTAACATATAAAGTGAAAAAATAATCCATGGAGTAAATTAAAAAATAAGAAAAAAGAAATAGAAAGTAGGAAAACAAAGATAAAAAATCAATTGATAAGGAAATAGTAATGAAAGAAAGAAATGAAATGTGAAATGTAAGACCATTGAGTACGTTTCCCAGCACTATTCCGTCCCACGGAGCTGACGGCCCCACTCCCCCGAGGCGAAGTGCCCCCGGCGCCGGCGGCCAGCGCCACAAAACCTCTGGCCGCCATGGATTCTCCTGACTCCAGAGGAAACCCAGGTGAGTCCGTACCGTGAGAGTCATCCACCTCTGCCTGTTTCCGCCTCTCAAGGTGCTTTTTGCCTTTGACAGTTATCGGTGGCTCCCGTGCAGGCAAGCTGTTCGACGAAATGCCTCCTTGCCTATCGGGTCAACAACGCCTGAGCAGGAGGCGCCCGTTGCCTGCAGTGAAGGACTCCGGCTATGACGGTTCCGGTGAGTTGCTCTTGCCTGTTATCTCCTATATATTTCCGATGATATTATGTGAGGCGTTTGACACCAGGCCGGCGTATGGCTCATGCAGCATGTGTGATGTGCCACGGAATGTGCCGAACGAGATGCAGGCATGTGACACCAGGCCGGCGTATGGCTCATTTAGCAGGTGTGATGTGCCGCGGAGTGCCCCGAACGAGATCCAGATCAGAGCTGTGGGCGGGCCTTCACCCGGACATCCTAGGCATCGTGCTCCGGTTCCTACCCTCCCTTGTCGACCGTGACAGCGTGCGGTCCGTGTGCCACCACTGGCGAACCGGCGCTCACGGCCACGTCCTGCCAGCGCCACTGCCTATGCTGGTGCTTCCTGAGTTGAGGTTCACGAGCCTATCGGACAAGGGGGATTTGATGGCCGTGCGGCGTGCCCCGGTGCCTAAGGAGGTGGGAGCAAATGATCTCCGCTGTGTGGGCTCTTCTGATGGATGGCTTGTGGGCGTGACTCCCAGCAAGGATCGCAGCAGTAAGTACTACAGGGATGCCGATGGAGTGTGTGTCCTGGTGAATGCTTTCTCTCACAAGGTGATTTGCTTACCACCGCTGTGCAATTGGCATTTCGATGATTCTTCTTACTCAAGTAAGACTCTCAATGTTGTCAATAGTGTTCATGTGCTCCATATTTGTGCCAATGACACATACACAATGTCACTCCACCAAGCGGTGCTATCTGCTTCACCGGACTCAGGATCCAAGTACATTGTGGCTGCTTCCTCTTACCACAGGGGTTCACGACTGCTTGCCCTCTGGCAGCCTGGGATGATGTTATGGCATGTTTGCTCTGGAAAACACATTAATGGTCCGATAGATCTCACATTCTACGGGGGGAAGCTGTATCTGCTCCTAAGGCACACGCAACGCCTCTTGATTTGTGAACTTGAGGATGATCATGGGTTCATGGTCTCTCGTGTTGAGCTTTGTCTGATTGAGCTAGCATTCGATCATATGTTCCAGGAATATGGTGCACTATGCCGCAATATGGTTGTATGGCGTGGAAAGCTACTTTTAATCATCAGACACTACAGTGATGATTGTCCTAGCACACAAGTTGCTCTTCGAGTTGAGGTTTGCACTGGATGTCAGCACAAACCCTTATGGACTCACTAAGATTCACAGCTTTGATGGAGATTGTATCTTTGTTGGCTCGGGTGGCTGCAAGTCCTTTCCTGTCGGTCTGCATGAAGGTGTTGAAGGTGATCTTATCTACTTTGCTCCTGATGATTGGCAACCTTATGATGGGTTTGTGTATAGCATGAGAGATGGCAGGACGAAGCCCTTTGGTGCCCAATTATTAGCTAGCTACAATGATCTGCGTGTGCCTGTGGAGAATCTTGATTTGCCAGTGTGGTTATTGCCTCCCGAATGATGCTGCAGAGCAAACCTGATCTAACTGGGTGTTTTGTTCCACTTGTTGCTCTCTAGGATTTTGAAGGTAGACCTTACCTGTCATATTAGAAACTCCATGGTCAGGACAATGATGTGTATAATCTGCTATGCTTTTGTCGCAACTCTCTCACAATATGTCTTGTGTATTTCCTGTTGAAATGGCAACCATGTTTCTGTTTCTCCGAGACAGCAAATACTGATGATGTATGACTGTAATGTTCAGCTGTTGTTTGTGGCATGCTACCTCTTTGAACGTTGATATTTAAGTAACAGTCTGAAGCTAGCTTGAATAAACATTTTTGGAATCTTGTGAATGGAACTTGAAGTTAAAACTACAATACATTTTGGCACTGGTATGGAACCATGACTTGTTAATTTTGTTCTGAAATACTCATAAATAGACTTTGGCATTGGTCTGTAAACATTTGTTACATAGAAAGTACTCAGACATGATTGTAATATACTGGGGGATATTTTTTTTTAGAAAAAAAGGGAAATTCTGAATGCAGTACCATGTAGTAATAATATTCAGAAAGAAATATGAATAGTCTTGGACACAAAATTTGCTACGTTTTACTTTGAAATAATAGAGGTGGCCCACAAGACAGGCACCGAAAGGCAGTCAGGGCTTTTTTTTGGAACAAAATGAACAAATTTTCTTACCACGAGTTGAAGCGGTACACGCTCACAGGAGACAGGACTAGTCTGCCACTGTGTTTTCAAGCCAAATAATTAAGACCAAGAAAGCAAAAAGAAAACAAGAGAACTTGAGTTTTTTAAGACCAAGCAAGTAATTTTATTTATTACGAACTTCATGCTGGACTAGTGCATATATATATTTTTAAAAAAAATGGGACAAAATAAGTGGGAAAGCACACTACATGCTGTATTGTCAAACAATACTGAGAATTTCATCTGAAAGAAAATAAGACGCTGAGAGCTGCATAGTGTTGACCCCACTCTAGTTGTGGGTAGACGCTGAGGTGGCAGCAGCGGCGACGAGGTGGAGAAAGGGATGTGGGGACGTGGCGGCGGCGGTGACGCGAGACTCTCTTGGTCAAGTGCCGGTTGGCAACCTGTTTGTACTTTTACTTCTTTAAATAAGCTTGATGAAAGGTCAGTGATAGCTAGGAGAACTTTTAGTTAGCTGAAGTTTGGGTGAAATTTTAACTAATTAGTTTTTAGTTGGGTGGATCCAAACAAAGCTTGTCTCGGGATATAGCCACTCTCATTCTTGAAGAGAATAAATTCAACCTTCGATGAACCACCCACTCGGCTCGTCATTTTGGTCATTCACAACAATTTTTAGAATGGCTATGAGAATAACTATTTCATCAACACATTACTCTAATGCTTTTGTTAACAATTTCATATATTGGCATGTGACATCTCTAACACGGTCATCACTAAAATATAGCACTATGTCGCTCACTAAAATATAGCACTATGTTGCCTAGGCTATTACCGATGATAGCTTGTAGAATAAACAGAGTAAATCAACAATATATAAGTAAATCAACAATATATACTCGGCCATCATAGAGAACATGTCACCGAAAGTCGCATTTGCTATAATTATTTTTGACAGAGCAAATAAACATCTGCTGTACCAGGGTTTAGTCTACAATGCCTGTTCATGCCATTATAAAAGCAAGTGCATACAAAAGGATAGTTTTGGATAGGATGTATATCAAAAGCATTAGAGTTTTATGAAGAAATTTCAAAAGAGAGCCAAATCTAGATTCATGAAGTCTCGACATATGAGCTAGAACAAACAGCTGGCATGACTCAAGACAAGATTTACTAAATAGATTCTGAATATATACAAATACTGGCACACAAAACAGAAAATCTTTAAATATGCATGAAAAACATATGGATAGTTACTAGTAACCTAATTTCAGATAGAGACTATAGAGTATGCATATGGATGTGGATTGTCCACCCTAATGAGCATCCTCTAGTGTAATGCAATGCCCGGATGGCACATACTTGGTACCAACAGCTTCTTGAGGAGATGAACGTGCTGTAAGACCTGATTTTCCTTGCTAAAGATGCATGATAATCTGGCAAAGACAATGACATCATTGGACAACCATAAGCGCAGGAAGTACTTTTTGAGGACAATCTCTTTTTGTTTTCAATCCAGTTCAAGAATGAGGACTGCAGTTCGGCAGGCGCGTGTAGAATCCAAGAGCTCAAGAACTCACTGGCCTCATTTGTCCATGGGTGCTGCACCTTCTTGAACCGATTTTGTTTCTTATTTTTTCCACCTCTGTCTCTTCGACCTGAAGGTATGGGCTGCCATGAGGTCTTCTCTGCCTGAAGGTATGCGCTTCCATGCTTTGAATTCCACAGCATCTGATACGAGGTAGCTACCACATTTCCGCCAAAGTAATCTTCCGCCTTTCGTAGCATGATCTCACCCAGCTGCTCAAAAGAAATGTTTGCATACAAGCCACATGGCTCTAGCTCTTTGTTTATCATCTCTGTTGCTGAACCTCCAACTGCAGGCAACATATCTTCAGAAGATTCTCTCATGGGGCATTTTTCTGCATTGACAATTGCACTTTGTCTGTTGTCCCCAGATAACAGTGCGACTTGGCCCAGCAAATGCACTTGAGTAACTGGTTCTAAGTATACATCACATGGCAATGGTTGTGACGACAAGCTTATCCTGCTAGCATCATACCTCTGTTCATAGCAAAGATCTTTTTGCTGACAACAGAATGGGCTGGGTCGAAACCATTTATAATGGATGGTGTGAAGATCTTCCCAGTGTTCTTTACTCCCAAAAACAGAATAAGCTGCATCTGGTATCCAGCAGAAGTCCTGCGTTGGAAGCTGGGTGAGCTTTGACTTCATGGTGTCGGCTACTGAGCTCATGTGAGGTGTAAATAGCTGCAGGCATCTAATTACAACCCCAATGATGTTGGTACTCTCCGATAGCCGTAAATTGAGGGAAAAGAAGAAATTATTCTCTGGCGTGTTGCCACCTTCAAGTAAGAATATTAGCATACCCTCCATTCCATGCTCGGATAGACTAAACGGCTGTAAAAGGAACGAGAGATGCTGACCCCCGTGAACAGAGCAATGCCTCATTCCTTTGCCAGCAAGAAGGTGCCTTATAATAGGGTCGAAGAACATCTATTGGCGCAGTGTGCCACTGAGCTCCACATACCTTAGAAACTCGCTCGCACCGTCTGCAAACTGCTCGAACCTCTTGACCGCTGATCCCGCCAGCTTGCCGTCACCATGGCGACTCAGGAGCGATGACACGAACGACTTGGTGGTGAGAGCAAGTCTCTTGGGAAATGTGGAGTGTGGTCTTTCCTCCTCTTCTTCCAAGCACTGCCTGCACCTGCGCCAGGTATGGTCACACTGCTGCGCAGCGCACTTGAGCTTGCTCCGCCAGCGCAGCAATGGTGCGCTGGTGATGTTCCACTTGTTGGATGTCTCTATGGCGGCCTCCAGCTTGATGTGAGCCATCTCCATCCTTTCCATGTGCTCCTTCTCATCTGGCTTGTAGGCGTAGCTCTCCTTCAATTTTGATAAGACTTGGCTAACCGCCTCCTGGGCCACTGCAGAACAGACGATCTGTGCTGGCATTTGGATTGATCAAAGCCAATTAATTTTCCTGCATGCTCAATCGGAAAGAAAGCAAAATACTCATCAATACATATAAGAGTCAGGATGTCTGCAGAGAACATTAGAACATGGTGAGGTTCAATTGAACAAGTTGTAGTGTCGTCCCTAGCTTCTTAATGTGACATGTCAGCCCTGATTATAAGAGAAAAAAGGTTGCAGGGTTCTGATGAGCAACGCCTACGAGAGTTTGTGAATCTATCTATCCTCTCCAGCAGAGTGAACATCGTGGAAATTTCTCAGAGTAATATGCACTGTTGCACACACACGAAAACCTTGAGTGGAGGGCAAAGCACTGAGGGTGATATATGTATCGGCGCCTCAGCGGTGCAAAGCCAACCATCTGGCTCATGATCACGCGGAGGGCAGGGGACGTGACGCCAGGCGCGTACTGATCAGTGTGAAGTCGACCGCCATCACTTGCAGTCGAACATCCACTTGGCCGGCAGCCAGGGCCTGGCACACCGAGATATGGTGCTGCAAGGGTAGGAGCTCGCCCTCCCAATGTCCTCCCGCTGGATCTGGGATTGTGCCCATTAGTGGTCCTCTCACCAGATGCCCACACCTCTCCCCCTCCAGCCCTAGCGCTACTGCCACCTGAGCTCAAGTCGGGAGTAGGTCGGCGGTGGTGGTCGAGAGGGCTGCGGGTAGCGGCAAAGTGTTGGCGGTGGCGTCCCTTTGGGTGGCGGTGGGTGTGATAGTGGACGGTGGGGCCTAAGCTTCGATGGCCATTCCTTGGCAAGGAGAAGGCAACAAAGATGGCTCCAAAGGTAGCCTTGTCATGTGGGCAGTGGTGGCCTAGGAGTCTAAAGACCTCCTTGGCTAAGGTTGGAACAGGGCAGCGACGGCCTAAGTGCTGATGTCAATTAGGTGAAGTAGGTGGAGGTGTATCCTGTCTGCAACGGCAGCCCTAGAGGTAACGGAGTCTTAGGAGTCTAGGCGGAAGAGGATATCCTCAGCAGTAGTGATAGAGGACTTTGGCACAGGCGACAACCATGTTGCGAATGACGGCCACTGCCCTATCTGTAGAGGAGGCCTTGGAATTTGGCAAAGCGGATGTGGGTCATGTCGGCTCGTGTTGGATCGGTTAGTTTTGACTGGGGCCTTGTTTAGATTGCCTCCAAATTTCAAGTTTTTTCATTCTCTCTCCATCACATCAATTTTTGGACTCATGCATGGAGCATTACACTACTACAATAAAGCACTGTAGGGGCGTTTTTTTTTTCCACTGTAGGGGCGGTTGGGCCAACCGCCCCTATCTTGGTGTTTCTACAGTGGGCGGCCACTGTAGGGGCGGTTCAACACCAACCGCCCTTACAGTGGGTTCACTGAGTGGGTTTTCAAAAAAATTCGAAAAAAAATCCGAAAATAATAGCAAAAAAAATTTTTAAACCCGGGAAGGGCTCCCACCAATCAACCACCATGCCACTCAATTCACACCATATTTTTTCGAGCATTTATCGGACTTTGCATCACCCGGGATTCGAACCCACAACCTCACCCTCGCGTGGTTCCTTTCTTTACCACTGTACTACACCATCACATGTGTCTCTATATAGTTTTGGTTCCCCATATATTGTACCCAACTGAAAGTAATTTACTTATTTAAGGCCTTAAACGATATCAAATCGAAAAGTCGTAAACTACAAACTTTCATATCTTTTCGAGATCTACACTTCTCATTTAGAAAGTTTTTTCATCCGACGTCATTTATAAAATTTGAATTTCGAATTTGAGAAACTAAAACGTAGGTTTCACATGACTAGATGAAGTCAAATAAAAAAGTTTTCAACTACAAAGTTTTATAACTTTTTCGAGATCTATAAACTTCATATAGAAAGTTTTTCCATCCGGCATCATTTATAAAATTTGAATTTTAAATTTGAGAAATTAAAATGTAGATTTCGTATGACAAGATGAAGTCAAATCAAAAAGTTGTCAACTACAAAGTTTGACAACTTTTTGAGATCTACAAATTTCATATAGAAAGTTTTTTCATCCGAGATAGTTTACGAAATTTAAAATTTTTTAAAATCACTTATACACCCGTAGGGGCGGTTCAATCACCGGCCGCCCCTACGGTGGACCACCGTAGGGCGGTTGGATCACCAACCGCCCCTACAGGTGGACGGGTCCACCGTAGGGGCGGTTGGAGCCACTGTAGGGGCGGTTCCAACGCTAACCGCCCCTACAGTGTGGGGGGTGGCGTTCCCTTAGAGCTTTTTTCACGTAGTGTTAAATGTAGGTAAAAAAAATAACTAGTTACACAGTTTAGTTTGAAATCGCGAGATGAATCTTTTGAGCCTAGTTGGTCCGTGATTGGACAATATTTTTCAAATAAGACAAAAGAGTTACTATTTATCAGGTTAAAATTTTTTGCAATCTAAACAAGGCCTGGATGTTGATGGATGGCGGGCTAACCGGTGACATTTTACGTCACCTCATTTGAAATGGATGAAGATCGCACCACCCAAGATTTGTAGCCATGGCTCACTATGGTGATGATTACTACTTGAAGACTTTCATTGGCTCAATGCCAGGAAGTAGGGATGTGCGGAGGTTGTAGCTTTTTCTCTTTTTCGAGGCTGAGTCTGAGTGCGCTTGTATCATTTTGACTTTGTATATCATGTATATACATATACAGACCGAATTAATGAATAAGCGCAGAATAATGAAAATAGAAAAAAGACTATTAGGCCCAACTATATTACTCTGATTGCTCCTGGTGTTAAGATCTACTATACAAAAAGATTTTTATAGACGCCTCCCTTTTCTAGTAGAGGCGGTCCATTTAGGAAACCATCCCTAACCATTGTGGCAAGCACCGTAGGAAAAACAACTGCTACTGAACACCAGCTTTCATGAGCGTTAAGTAAATTGCCCCTAGAAACGTACCCATTTCTATGTGCGGTGTACTTGAGGGAACTGTTGCGAGTAAACAAGTAAAAGGGACACTGTTGATAGAATGAACTTGTGATTTTCCATGGATCATTGAAGGTTACATTTATAGTAAAAGAGGGGGAGGTTGCGCAGCCACGGCTCTCGTCTGCGGAGAGAAGCCGACTCCCCAAGGTATGATATTCACGGGGAAGGACTCACGGGGAGTCCTTCGGGAAGAAGTCTTTCGTGTCCGGGAATAGCGTACCTACGAGTGGAAAATTCCGTTGCCGAGTATCCAAGGCGGTATCCAAGATGAGATCACCGTTGGAAAAGATATTTGTAACACTCCCCCTTGATCGAATCCGTTCTTGAGATCAATGTATGGTATTGTTCCTCCAAAAAATCCTGTAGGATAAAAACGAGAAAAATACACGTGGATATGCTATGAAAAACTCCTTAAAATCGAGTGGGAAAAGAAGGAGAAAGCTGTAGCATATAATGATTGTTGCCTCATTGTAAACCCATGAGAAAACCTTTTCAGGAGAAAACTCATATAGTTTAGAGAGCAACATATATCTTTGATATTCCCTTAAAAACCCCTGTGAAGGAAAAACAAGGAATATGACATGTTCCTTATGCTAATATTGCCTCATTAAAAACTCTTTATGAGAAACCTTGTGAGGAAAAACTCATGGAGAGAAAAGAGTGCAATATGATGGTTTGGATAGGCTAATGTCTAGGAGATTTCTCCCCCTGAACTTTGCAAATCTCTAAGTCGTCGCATACCAATTCCTTTAACACATTTTTCAAATGAAGAAGCTGGTAGGGACTTAGTAAACAAATCAGCGAGATTATCACATGATTTGATTTTCAAGATATTTATTTCTCCACTCTGTTGTAATTCATGAGGACAAAACAACTTGGGAGAGATATGCTTGTTGATGTTGCTTTTGATATAGCCTGTCTCCATCTCGTGTAACACAAGCCGCATTATTTTCATAGATAATGGTTGGTGCTTCAATAGCGCCAATACCACAAGACTAGACTGTTGTATGTGGTTGATAATTCTGCGAAGCCAAACACATTCACGTGAAGCCTCATATAAAGCAACTATTTTCAGAATGATTTGTGGATGTTGTCACCAAAGTTTGTTTGGAGGATGTCCATGAAACGGGCTGTTCCATTGTGTAAAAACACAAAGCCTATTTGTGATCTGCCATTGTGGGGATCAGATTGATAGCCAGCATCAGTGTATCCAACCAAATCAGATTTTGGGCCTCTTTTGAAAAAGTGACCAAGATCCCTTGTGCCATTAACATATCTGAGGATTTGTTTTACTCTAGTCCAATGTCTTTTGGTAGGAGCTGCGCTGTGTCTAGCTAGCAAGTTCACTGCGAATGCAATGTCAGGCCTTGTGCTATTGGCTAGATACATCAGCGCTCCAATGGCACTAAGATATGGGACATGCGGTCCCAGAATTTCCTCCCCCTCATCTTGAGGCCTGAATTGATCGGTCTTCATTTCTAAAGACCAAACAACCATGGGGGTTTTGATTGGATATGCTTTATCCATATTGAATTTCTCCAATACTTTCTCGGGCATAGGCGATTGATGCACAAAGATTCCGGTTGGAAGGTGCTCAAGTTGTAGGCCTAAGCAAAATTTGGTTTTACCCAAATCCTTCAACTCGAACTCCGTCTTTAGATGTTTGCATGCCTCATCAATATCTTGCGATTGCCGATGATATTTAAATCATCAACATACACGTATATAATGCAAAATCCCGTTTGGGACTTCTTGATGAAGACACATGGGCAATCATCATTGTTAGTGTATCCCTTCTGCAGAAGGTACTCACTAAGTCGGTTGTACCACATCTTTCCCGACTGCTTTAAGCCATAGAGTGGCTTTTGAAGCTTTACACAATACATGTTGCGAATTGCGTTTTGATTTGATATAGAGATTCCATCAGGAACTTTCATATATATGTCCGAATCAAGTGACCCATAGAGATATGCAGTCACTACGCCCATCAACTGCATAGATAGACGATTTTGTACGGCCAGAGATATGAGGTATCAGAATGTAATTCCATTCATGACTGGAGAGTATGTCTCATTGAAATCAATGCCGGGTCTCTGTGTGAACCCTTGTGCTACAAGCCTCGCTTTGTATCTCACCACCTCATTGTTCTCATTCCGCTTTCGGATGAAAACCCATTTGAATCCCACAGGGAATACTCTGGGAGGTGTAGGTATTGCTTGAGAGAATACCTTTCTTTTAGTGAGCGAGGATATTCCTGCTTGGATTGCATCCTTCCATTGATTCCAGTCCGAGCGCTGTTTGCACTCTGCCATGGTCTTAGGATCTGGATCATTTTCAAGGACTTCTGCAATCATTGCACAGAAATATGTGTCGACAATTGTAGTCTTTCGGTCATATGATTCTCCAGACTCAAGATAGTTGATGGAAATTTCTTATACCCTTTCAGATTATCATCATCTTCCAGAATGGTTGCATCAGGGCATTTCGATGTCCCAACATCAGTAATTGAGTGCACTGTTGATGTGGGATGTGAAGGTGGATCCTCCACAGGGTGTTCCTCAACATGGGGTTGAGTTGCATTTACTGGAGCTGAAGATTTGTTCTTCTTTTTCCTTTGCTTGCTAGAAGCTACATCTGTGGAAGTAGCCGTACTTCTCCCCCTTTTACTTGGGAGATGAGTAGTTTTGTTTGGTACCTCTACTCTTTCCGGCACATTTCGCGCAGGATTATAGGATTTTGTAACACCCTTATAATCAGTAAATACATCTGGCGCATTATTTGCAATGTGTTGCAAATTGATGATTTTCTGAACTTGGAGTTCAGTCTCCGAAGTACGTGGATCAGAGTTGGGAATGTCTGAGGCATCCCAGTTGATTTCCTGGCATTCTTTGTGGTACTTAAAGTCTCCCCCTAATGCCGGGAAATGATCTTCATTGAAGATACAATCAGCGTACCGGGCTGTGAATAGGTCCCCTGTGGTGGGTTCCAGGTATTTTATGATCGACGGAGATTTCTATCCCACATAGATCCCCAATTTCCTGTGAGGGCCCATAGTTGTACGCTGCGGTGGTGAGATCGGTACATATGTAGCGCAACCGAACTTTCGCAGACGGGAAATGCTTGGGGGATTTCCACGTACTAGTTGCAATGGCGAGGTTGCATGTTATGCAGTTGGATGCAATTGAATCAAGTCAGCAGCGTGTAAGACTGCGTGACCCCAACATGAGGTTGGTAGATTGCAATTCTGTAGCAAGGGTCTTGCTATGAGTTTGATTCTCTTGATGAGAGATTCGACCAACCCATTTTGAGTATGGACATATGGGACCGAATGCTGCATTTGAATTCCTAAGGCCATACAATAATCATTGAAGGCACGTGAGCAAAATTCAGCGGCATTGTCCATCTGTATGGATTGGATTTGATGTTCATGATGCTCCGCTTTAAGTTTGATAACTTGAGCGATGAGTTTAGCAAATGCATGATTCCGTGTCGAAAGAAGAGACACATGAGACCATCGTGTGGATGCGTCTATTAGAACCATGAAGTACCTGAACGGCCCAGACAGAGGTTGAATGGGACCACATATGTCTCCTTGAATGCGTTCAAGGAACTTGAGCGGCTCGGCTTTAGTTTTGAGGTAAGAGGGCCTCAAAATTAATTTCCCAGTGGCACATGCGGTGCACGTAAAATCCGAAGATTGGGGAAATTTTGCATCTCGTAGAGAGTGACCAACAGAATTGCTTGTAATTTTCCTCATCATCCCGATGCCAGGATGGCCAAGGCCATCATGCCAAGTTTGGAACGCATTGACATTATGAAAAATTACTTTGTACGCAACATGTTGTACAGGTTTGATATATGTATAGTACAATCCTGACGAGAGTGAGGGAACTCTTTCGAGTGTATCTTTGCCATATCCGTTGTCTTTTGTAATGAGAAGGAACTCCTCATTATTGTCATGATGGTTTCAATATGAAAGCCATTTTTTCGGATATCTCTGTAACTCAACGAGGGTATGAGTTGAATCGGGATACAAGAGTGCATCCTCAATTGTTATCGATGTACCCATAGGGAGCGTAATTGTGGCTTGTCCAGAGCCTACAATTACTATATCGTGCCCGGCGATTGTTAAAACATTTCCTGTGCTCTTTGTAAGAGTTTGGAAATATTTTATTTCCCTGAGTATAGAGTTAATGGCTTCGCTGTCCACTAGGCACATTTCCTCATCCATTGGATTGAACCCCGTACAATCTATATAAAAATAGAGAATTAAAAAAATGAAATTCTCAACAAATAAATATAGATAACTGATATAATATTGATAGCAAATTGTGCATAATACAATAAAATATCAAAATGTGCGTGCTGAAGTAAAACTACAAGTACTATTACAACTTTTTGGGCATAATAATAATCTAGATCTCAAACGACTAGGAGTCTAAGTGCAGTCTCCATATATGTCATCAGAAGCATATTCGATGAGCATATTGTCGATGTCGTCAGTCTTGCCATCAGGTGGGGGGAGAGCCTTGGTGTTGCTTGGTTCCGCTGGGGCGGAGGCTGAGCACCCTGGGGCTGCCAGTGCATTGAAGTGTGCTTCATGCTGATGTCGACCTTGGTTGGCGCGTCCTTGATTGGAGCGTCCACGTCCCATGGAATTTAAGTACAAATCCACTAAGTTCTTAGGGGTGTGACATTTCTGAGTCGGGTGGTTGTAGCAACCACACTTGTTACAAGTGCTCGACCTGTCTTTGTTGGACTTAGAATTGTCACCCTTGCCCATAGCACCATGAGGCTTACAGTTTCTCTTGCGCTTGTTCTTGCCATGAGAGGGTCCAGGAGTACTGTTTTTAGGAGCACTCTTGTTTGGTTTCCTCTGAGTGGTCATAGCATGTACTTCTGGCAAAGGTTTGGCACCGATAGAGCCTTTGTTGGAGTTCCATAGAAGGAGCTCATCATGCCTTTCTACCTGATGTAATGTTTTGATCAATTTAGAGTAATCTGTGAAACCTCTTTGACGGTATTGCTGCTGAAGGATCATGTGAGCGGGAAGCATGGTAGACAAAGTCTTTTCAATTTTCTCCGCATCAGTTGGTTCCTTCTCACAAAACTTCAGTTTGGCACTGAGTTTGTGCATTGCATGGTTGAACTCTTCTACAGTTTTGAAATCCTGTATGCGGAGGTGGTTCCACTCATTGGTAGCCTCTGGTAAGATGACTGCCTTTTGTTGCTCATACCATTGTTGCAAGTTAAGCCAGAGAGCCCGTGGGTCCTCTTCCATCAGATACTCAGCTTTGAGATCAGAATGGATGTGGTTCCTTATGATATAAAAGGCATGGTACTTTTCTGGTTCAGACAATGGAGCTACACCAGATTTGGGAGCTTCAATTGCCTTGAACATTCCGCGCAACGATAGACTCACTTTGAGATGCATCGCCCATGTAGGCAAGTTTTGGCCGTCAAGAGCAAGCTCGGCAAATTCCCTCTTAGAGGAAACTTGGGCATCAGACTCTTTGGGGGCCATTGTTCCTACAAGTGTATTGCCAGACTTAGTAAAAATCAAGCCAGACTTAGTAAAAATCAATGGCATAGTTGTAATAATTGCATACAAATGCGAGAATCAAGGTAAACTTGAATTAGTAGATGGGATTTGTCTCATTTTATGGAACTTAGGTAGTCACCGTGGAGGTGTAGACCTTTTATAATTTGTAATTGATTCGCATCAAGATGTAGTCCGTGTATGTTTAGAATCAAATTGGAAGTGCACTTTGAGGAATAAATCCCACAATAGTACTTAGTACTACCTTGTGATTGCCAATTTGATAATAAACAAAAAGGTGACATCGAGGAATCAAGGTTCCAAAGAGAAAAATTCAACCATAGCATTTGTATAAGTACATATTATAGAGAATTGAAATGAACAAAACATATTGAATATGTACTCAAAATAAAATTGCAATAAAAGTAAATTGCAATAAAAGTAAATTGCATAAAGTAAAGGCAAGGTAGACTTGCATATGTTATATGGGATTTTTATCTCGTTTTGTGGAACATAGGTAGTCACCATGGAGGTGTAGACCTTTATAATTATTTCACGTCAAGATGTATTCCTTGTATGTTTATAATTAAATTGGGAGAGCACTTTGAGGAATAATTCCCACAGTAGTATGAGTACTACCTTGTGTTCGCCAAATAATTATAAACCGAGGTGACATCGAGTGAAAAAAGGCATTCCAAGTTGGGAGAAAAATCGACCATAAAGAAATTGCATAGGTACATGTGATAGGGAATTGTAAAAACAAAACGCGTTCGACATGTACAAAATATTTGTATTCACAATGCATTGCGAAAGTAAAATATTTACAATGCAATAGCAATACATCAGGAGTCTAAAACTGAAGTAATTAGACTAACTTAACCGATGTAATTAGGGAATTAGAACAAATACTATGCAATTAGAAAAATTAACTGTAGAAATTAAATTGCAGAAAAAAAAAATAAAAAAGAAAATTTATTTGGCCCAAGCTGTAAGCTCGCAGGCCCAACCTGGGCCTGGGCCGTCCGTCTGGCCCATGAGTGGGGGGTGGGGGCGCCTGGTATATAAGCCAGGTGGTTAGGGTTGCAAACCCTAACCAACCAGCCGCCGCTGCCAGGCTCCTGGAGAGCAGCCGGCCGCCGCCGCCTGCCTCCGATCCGCGCGGGAGGGGCGCCTTCGCGTCGCGTGGGGCCGCGCGCCAGGTGGGCCCGCCGGCTGCTACTCCGCTGCCCGTGTCGGAGATCCGGAGTAATCCCGCGGTCGGGCCATCGAGGCGCAGTGCGCGGTCGCGCCCGGCGCTACCGTCGCGCCGGCCGCAGGCGCAAGGGCCACGCGGGGCCGGGCGGCGCGCGTGGAGGCCTGGGCCGCTGGTGTGGCGCCGCCTCATCGGCTGCGGGCGCTTTCGGTGGCCACCCCGGCGCGCGGGCGCAGGCGGTGCTGAGGGCCGCTGTCGACGAGCCGCCTGGTCCTTGTCCCCCTCCCCCCTTCCCCGTCGGTGTTCAAGCCCATGGGGCGCG
The DNA here is from genome assembly GCA_018135685.1 of Themeda triandra. Classification (NCBI taxonomy): domain Eukaryota; kingdom Viridiplantae; phylum Streptophyta; class Magnoliopsida; order Poales; family Poaceae; genus Themeda; species Themeda triandra. The sequence continues at coordinate 45,689 of JAENPR010001510.1, read as the reverse complement.
CCCCTGCGGGGGGCGCTCGTCGGCCGGGGTCCGAGCCGAAGGCCCGTGTGGGATGGGGACCCACGTGCGGATGATGCGACGGGGTGGAGCAGCCAGGGCCAGTGGTGGTGGAGGCGGAGCAACCTGCGCCGCTGGTGCAGCCGGTGGCGGAGGTGGTGGAGCAGCGAGCGCCGGACTGATGCCCGTCGGGGTTGATGCAGCGGCGTGACGCACGTTGTCCGGCAGCCTGGTCGGAGCGGAGATGCGCGTCGCGATGGTCGGTGGAGGTGCCCGGATCGGCGACTGCGGCTCAACGGAGCCGACGGCGAGCGACAACCATGGCCGACTGGATGGACCAGCGGCGTCCGGCGCAGCAGGCACGAAGCCCGGTCCCGGCGTGTACACCGGGGATGAGCACTGTTCGTCAACGGGCAGCGGACAACGCGGTGGAGGCGGTGCTGCCGATGCCGTCGCGAATGGGGCTGGAGCTACCGGCGGAGTCGGAGCCCTCGGTGGAGCTGCGGGCGGAGCCGCGGATTGTGCTGCGGGTGGAGCAGCGGACGACACCATGGAGTGCCGAGTAGGTACGATGTGGGAACGACGGCGACCTCCAAAATGGCATCCCGCAGGAGCTCTGCGCGGCCCATCGATGTCGCGGCGATCACGGCGGAAGCCGCGACGCTCGCCGAGGACTTCACGAAGATCCTGAAGGAGCTCGCCTTGGAGGCGATGGTTGCCGAAGTGGATGCCCAGAGTCGTGGCACGATGGAATGCCATCATGCCTAATTGCAGGAGGAGGGAGGCACGGGGAACAGAACGGTAAGCCATTGGTATACCTTCTGACTCCGATGATGGTAGCTCAGGTGGGTAGAGCGTAGGTTGCTGATAACGTGTTGCGAGTAAACGAGTAAAAGGGACAGTGTTGATAGAATGAACTTGTGATTTTCCATTGATCATTGAAGGTTACATTTATAGTAATAGAGGGGGAGGTTGCGCAGCCACGGCTCTCGTCTACGGAGAGAAGCCGACTCCCCAAGGTACGATATTCACGGGGAATGACTCACGGGGAGTCCTTCGGGAAGAAGTCTTCCGTGTCCGGGAATAGCCTACATACGAGGGGGAAAATTCCGTTGCCGAGTATCCAAGGCGGTATCCAAGATGAGATCACCGCTGGAAAAGATATTTGTAACAGGAACCTCCCCTGAGAAAACGATTTTTGTGGCTGTCATCTCTGCCGAACCGTTTCAAGCTAGAAGAATCAGGGATGATTTCTTTAAAGGAACTACGTATGTTATATGTTCACAGGGACAGTCCACTTAGTTGACCGCCCCTAAAAATGACATGGTACAAGTACACTTCTTCTTCCACACGGGTGTGTTTGTGCCATTGTTTACCTCACTTGGAGACGAGAAATAGTAAAAGTAAAGGGGGAGGTTTTTCCATATCAATGTTTGAAGGAATTGGGTTTGAGAGGTGAGTTTGTGGCATCCCCGAACTCTTTTAAAATTTTGCCTACGCATTTCTTTCACAGATTTTTTTGTTCTCCTGTAGATCAAGAGAGACATTGTCACACCTTATTTTTAAGGACAAGAATAAGGTGCTTACAAACCTTATGTGAACCCCCGAAAGTCGCTCACATAAGTTGACAAATTGAAATAATGTATCATCTCAATGTTTATTCCATAACGAATGAATAATTAACACATAGTCTTAGACATAGATAGATAAATACAATGATAAACTCTCAAGCGGAAGCTTCAGCACAGGGACACGTCGACTGGTTGACTCAAGCTAGTAGTCGTGGCGATAGCTCTCAATCCAATCCAAATCTGTTACCCATTCGGGATTTTCCAATAATGAAATAAAAACAAGTGTAAGTACATACGTACTTAGCAAGCATAGTAGGGGGTTCATGAAGCTCAAAAGGCAGACATGGTTTAACTGCATTAGCTTTTAGTATATGTCATGTTTTAGCATTTAGCATCAAAGTAGTGTTCCCATAACCACACGATCAAGTAAACATGATAAAAGTAACTTATACATCATTATAACATAAGTCATAATTAAAGGGGATGATCACTTATATTGCAATGTCTCAAGGCCGCCCTAACCATGGGCACGGACGACATATCAATTTAACTCTGCGCAGAGGTGTACCCTTTACCTATGAGTCGTGATTCCCATTTGCTAGGGGTCATGACTCCCCAAACACACTTCCAAGGTGAGTAAGCAGGGTTTCACTATAAAGTCACCCATAGGTTCGTCTAACAAGTTAGGGCCGCAGGGTCATCGGATGTAGGGAAACCCTCCTCCCAGAGTGGCACATTCCTACCCTGCTATACACACAGTGTAGGAGCCGCTAAAAGGTCACAACGGCTAGAGGGGGGTGAATAGCCTAATAAAATTTCTAGCACAAACACTAGAACACCAATTAGACAATTAGGCGGCAAATGTGCAAAGCTAATGCTTCGACTACTCTATGCAAGCCGACCTACACAAGGCAATAGGCTACTCAATTCAAGCACACAACAACCACCATGATAGTGCTACACAAGTATGGCTCACGGGCAACCAACAAGCAATTCTACTTTGCAAGAATGTAAAGCTCGAGATAGCGCTAATCAAAAGAAGGCTCTCGGCAAACCACAAGCAATTCTACTTTGCGGGAATGTAAGAGAGGGGATGAAGAGATTTATACCACCGTGTAGAGATGAAGATGGCCAATCACCGGCGTAGAAACCAATCACCTATGGACAAGCACAAGGAGGTCGAAGCCTCGGCAATCACACAAATCGACACACGATTTTTTTACCGAGATTCACTTGCTTCCCGGCAAGCTACTCTTCGTTGTGGCGATGCACTTGCTTGGTGAGTTGCCTGCTCAATTGGCTCGATGCCAAAGACCCAGACGGGGAGCCGCAATCTCCACACAAGACAAGGATCCACAAGCCATGCACAATCCACTAGAGTATCCTTTCGCGAATCTCCCGCGGGGAAGGATCAAGAACCCCTCACAAATGCCCGGTGTGGCCTCGAACAATCACCAAGTCGAGCTCACCACCACCCGCTGCTCCAAACCGTCTACGGTGACGGGAAACACCGAAGAGTAACAAGAATCCGCAGCCCACTCGATGAACAAGTGCCTCTAGATGCAACTCTCAATGCAATGCACTTGAATCGTCACTCAAATCTCACACAAGATGATCAACAATCAAAGAGATGAGTGGGAGAGGGAGTCTCTAGTTCAAAGTATGCTCCAAGATATGAAAATGGCGAAGAGAGACCTCCCATGGCCGGCCACCAAGTATTTATAGGCCCCCTCCAAAAATAGAGCCGTTTGGTCCTCTGGGCCGCCAAGTCAACTGCGCCGGACGCGTCCTACGTGCCGCGCCGAATGCGTCCAGCGCCCTTCACTTCCGCGCCGCAGTCTACCGTTGCCGTTTGAACCTATGCTTGCGTCAGCGTCCAGCGCCTCGCTTTGCCACGCGTCCGATGGAACCGGCCAGCCGCGTCCGACGGTCCGGGCCTCTCCGAGGCGCATTGGATAGCATCCGACGGGGCAGTCCCACGTCCGACGGCCGACCCCGTTCGCGTCCGACGCCGTAGAGTGCACGCTCGGCTGCCAGCGTGTCAAGGCCACGCCCGATCAACACCGCCGGACGCCTGCCGCGTCCGGCGCGAGCCGAGAGCGTCCGGTGCGCGCGTCCGGTGGCCTGCTCCTCTGCAGCGCCCACTGGACCGCTTCCGGCACCTCAGGCCACGTCCGGCGCGAGCCGACGGCCGCGTCCGACACCGTTAAGTGGCGACGTCTTCGTCATTTCTTCGCGCTGACTTCGATCCAAGTCCATCCTCTTGCCTTGGGTTGCCAACTCCCACAGTGTAGATCAGTTATCAAGCACCGGAGTTTGCGTGTCATCTCATGAGCACGTCGGCAAGGGTTAGCACTCTAGTTAGTCTCTCATGCATCATGCAAAGTCAAATCTAGAGGCATTTTGGATCGCGAGTCAACCGTGGATTCCCCTGTTGATAGTCGGTTGTCTATCCTAAATGTGATCACACTCTCTAAGTGTCTCGATCACCAAACCGGAAAGCCCTATCATGTATACCTTTGTCTTGATCTCCATGGGCCTTTCCTCTCTTCTCCGGAGCTCAATCATGCAACATATCCACCATGTCCATCACAATGATCTTCATGCTCCATCATGTTGCTATGTGTCTAATCACACTTAGAGCAAAGCATTAGCAACATTGAGTGTCATTAATTACCAAAACCAAACCGGAGCTTTCAATCTCCCCCTTTTTGGTAATTGATGACAACCCTTCACAAACACTCACAAAGATATGGAAATTGAATTCAATATGAAATTAAATTGCTTGTCCAAGACATTCTGATCATGAATCTTGGGTTGAACAAGCATTTCAATTCCAGTTTTGGTAGTGGTAGCTCCCCCTACATATGTGCATCCAATGTTTGGTCGATTTTCAAGCACATATGCATAGATAGAACTTGTGGGAGAGTTATCACAACCAAAAAAGGTACTAAGGTTTATAGAATTGACCTTTGAAGCGTGATACCAATCGGAGTGCGATAATAAACCTACCTTAGCACCATGGAAATCTAGACATTCATCAAAACTCAAAGTACCTCATGAGATCAACATTATAAGAGAGATACTTTGAACAAGGAAACCACTATGTCTAGAAACCACCTATGCATGCTAGTACTTCATTTCATCAATCAAGTTCTATACTAGCAATACACCAAACAAGCATGAGTATTGAATTTAGCTTGCAATGCTCCATATCATCATGTATGCACACACAAATGCAACAAATAGTCTATGAGCTTGCTCCCCCTATTTGTGTGCTCATGGTTGGGTCATATCATAAAAATTGATCCCCTTCCATTGCTCTTTGTGACTTATTTTTCCCTCTTTTGTGTACTTCTCCCCCTTTGTCAACAATGACCAACAAGGGTATATAAGATGAGAGAAAACAAGTCAATCAAACTATGGCCAAATCTAAATCACATGACTAGAATATGTATCTCAGTTTGAACCAAGGGCAAGCTTCTTCACACCTCATAAGAATAAGGGTTATCTTGACCATGTTGAAATACACATCATGAGCAAATGCTAAAGATTTAACACTAGGTTCACAAGCTCACAAATATATTATATGCCACCACTAGATCAAAACAAGCATAGAAACAATAGTGGTGCCATATATACATCAAATTCATTTGATTTGCAATGAATGAGCCTAGCAAGATGCACAAATGCCTTCATGATCTACACAACTTAGCAAAGAATGCATGAGATGCAACAACCAACTTTACCTTGCTATGTTGGAGGCAAGGCATGTCGTATATGGGGTGCATCAATCCATGTTAGAGAAGCTAAGTATGTTCAATTCATTCCTCAACTTGCAATATCTTTTCTCATCAAGAGGCTTGGTGAATATGTCAGCTAGTTGATCTTCGCTGCCAATGCTTTCAATGCTAATGTCACCGTTTTGTAGATGATCTCTAATGAAGTGGTGCCTCACATCAATGTGCTTGGTTCTAGAATGTTGAACCGGATTGTTTGTCATCTTGATTGCACTTTCATTGTCATAAAACAAAGGCACATGCTTGAATTTGATTCCATAGTCCTTCAAGGTGGCTTTCATCCATAGCAATTGTGCACAACAATTCCCCGCACTAATGTATTCGGCTTCAGCAGTGGAAAGTGCCACACTATTTTGTTTCTTTGAAGTCCATGAAACTAGAGATCTTCCTAGCACTTGGCATGTTCCACTTGTGCTCTTTCTATCAATCTTGCAACCGGCATAGTCGGAGTCGGAGTATCCAATTAACTCAAAGCTTGGCCTCTTGGGATACCATAGACCAACATCTTGAGTGCCCTTCAAGTATCTCAATACTCTCTTGGCCGCCGTCAAGTGACTCTCTCTAGGAGAAGCTTGAAATCTTGCACACATGCATACACTAAAATGACATCCGGCCTTGAAGCGGTTACATATAACAAGGTTCCAATCATTGATCTATATATCTTTTGTTCAATCATCTTGCCACTATCATCAATGTCCAAGCCGCCATTGGTTCCCATTGGTGTGCTAATTGCTTTAGCATCTTGCAATCCAAACTTCTTGATCGTGTCCTTGATGTACTTGCCTTGACTCACAAAGGTGCCATTCTTCGTTTGCTTGATTTGAAGTCCAAGGAAGTAGCTTAGCTCTCCAAGCATAGACATCTCAAACTCACTGGCCATCATCTTGGCAAACTCTTCACAAAACTCTTGGTTGGTTGATCCAAAGATGATATCATCCACATAGATTTGGAACACAAACAAGTCATCTCCAATCTTCTTGGTGAAGAGAGTGGTGTCAACTTTTCCCATCTTGAATCCTTTTGAGAGAAGAAAATCCCTCAATCTTTCATACCATGCCCTTGGTGCTTGTTTCAAACCATATAATGCCTTCTTGAGCTTGTAGACATGGTTGGGCTCCTTGTCATCTTCAAAACCGGAAGGTTGCTCAACATAGACTTCTTCATTGATGAACCCATTGAGAAATGCACTCTTCACATCCATTTGATAGAGCTTGATGTTGTGAGCACAAGCATAGGCTAATAGTATTCTAATTGCCTCCAATCTTGCCACCGGTGCATATGTCTCCCCAAAGTCAAGACCCTCAACTTGTGTGTAACCTTGTGCCACTAGTCTTGCTTTGTTCCTCATAACCAAGCCATCTTGATCTTGCTTGTTCTTGAAGACCCACTTGGTGCCAATCACATTGTGCTTCTTTGGCCTCTCAACAAGCTCCCACGCTTCATTTCTTGTGAAGTTGTTCAACTCATCATGCATAGCATTTATCCAATCCAGATCCTTCAATGCTTCATGAATCTTGGTTGGCTCAATGAATGACACATAGGAGTAGTGCTCACATATGCTAGCCAACCTTGATCTTGTTTGCACACCTCTTTGAATGTCACCAATGATATGATCTAAAGGATGATCTCTTGCAATGCTTGAAGGTTGAAGAACTAGCTCACTTGCATTGCTTGCTTGACCTTGATCTTGATCTTGAGCTTCATGTTGAGTACCACTAGTGCTTGCCTCATTTGAATTTTGAATCACCACATGAGTTGGCACTTGCACATCATCACCATCATCAACTTGCCTTGGCCTAATGTCGCTAATGTCCATGTGTCTCATTGCATTGTTCAATTGATCTCCACCCACATCATCATGATTTTGATCTTCACTTTGAGAGCCTTGGGTTTCATCAAATTCAACATCATGAACCTCTTCAACTAGCCCACTAGCCAAGTTCCACACTCTATAAGCCTTGCTTGAAATAGAGTAACCAAGAAGAAATACCTCATCACATCTCTTGTCAAACTTGCCAAGTCTTTGCCGCTTCTTGAGAATGTAGCATTTCCAACCAAAGACCCGAAAGTAAGCAATGTTGGGCTTTCTCCCATTCAAGATCTCATAAGGTGTCTTCTCTAACTTCCCATGGCAATAGAGGCGGTTGCTATAGTAGCAAGCCGTGTTGATGGCATCACTCCAAGACTTTTGGCTCACATTGTACTCACACAGCATTGTTCTTGCCATCTCAATCAAAGTCCTATTCTTCCTCTCAACTACACCGTTGGATTGAGGGGTGTAGGTTGGTGAGAATTGATGCACAATTCCAAGCTCATCACACAACTCTTCAACTCTTGTGTTCTTGAACTCACTACCATTGTCACTTCTAATCTTTTTGATGGTAGTATCAAACTTATTTTGCACCCTCTTGACAAAAGACTTGAATAGATCATAGACTTCACTCTTGTCATAGAGGAAGAACACCCAAGTGTATCTTGTGTAGTCATCCACAATCACAAATCCATACATGTTGCCACCAATTGATGTGTATGTTGTTGGGCCAAACAAATCCATGTGCAACAACTCAAATGCCTTTGAAGTTGACATCTCATTCTTCTTTGGATGTGGCTTCCCATGTTGCTTGCAGGCTTGACATGCACTACAAGGTCTATCCTTCTCAAATGTGACATCATTCAAGCCCCTCACTAGATCATGCTTCACTAACTTGTTCAATTGCTTCATGCCAACATGACCAAGTCTTCTATGCCATAGCCATCCCTTGCTAGACTTTCCAATCAAACAAGATGAGAGTTGAGCTTCACTAGCATTGAAATCCACCAAATACAAGCTTCCATGCCGAAACCCCTTGAAAATGAGATTGGATTGATCTTTGCTCACCACCTCAACATAATCCTTGTCAAATATGCACTTGTAGCCAAGATCACACAATTGAGCCACCGACAAGAGATTGAAGTTCAAAGTATCAACTAGCAACACATTGGAGAGACTCTTGTCATTGGATATAGCAACCTTTCCAAGACCCAAGACATCACCCTTACTATTGTCACCAAATGTGATATAATCAAATCCACCATTGTCATTCTTGTCAAGTGACTTGAACATACTATCTTCTCCGGTCATGTGATTTGAGCACCCACTATCAAGCACCCAATGCCTCCCTCCGGCTTTGTAATTGACCTACATGAGAAGATCAAGCTTTAGGTACCCACTTTTTCTTGGGTCCTTGAAGGTTAGTCACTAAACTCTTTGGCACCCAAATGGCTTTCTTCTTCGAGCCCATCCATGGTGTACCAATGAATTTAGCACTCACAGCACGATCACTCTTAACAAGCATATAAGAAGCATTCAACTTGTAAGAGGATGCACTAGTGTTCTTGTTCATGCATCTTTGCTCTACATGACCCACTTGCTTGCAACTCTTGCAATAGCTACCATTGTTCTTCACAAAACTAGTCTTGTGAGGAGCAAAGGCGGCCTTGCCTTTCTTGGGGATATAGCCCAATCCCTCTTTGTAGAGAGATGCCCTTTGGCTACCCAAGCACATAAGCAAGCAGTCCTCACCACCAAAGGCCTTAGCCAAGGTGTGATTGAGCTCCTTAACCTCCTTCTTAAGGTTCTCATTCTCAACTACTAGTGTGGAATCACAAGTATGATCTACACTACTAGAGGAGCTAGGAGTAGAAGAGCAAGAGGGGTTAGGTGATGCAGTCACAATTGAATCATCAAGTGAATCACATGATGTACCTGTGTCTTTCTTCTCTACAACCACCACTTGGGATTGCTCTTTCTCTTGCTTCTTAACTAGAGAGGAATGAGCTTTTTCAAGCTTGGAGTGAGCAATCTCTAGCTTCTTATGGTCTACCTTTAGACTCTCATAAGATGCCCTCAACTCCATAAGTTCTTGCTCAAGGCTTTCTTTTTCCTTGCGCAAGCCCCTACAGTCCTTCCTAGAATCCTTGAAAGCACCTTTGCAATCCTCAAGCATGACAAAGAGTTCTTCTTTTGTGGTCTCATCATCATCACTCTCATCATCACTATCGGGTGGAGGTTGTACCTTAGTGGCCTTGGCCATGAAGCAAGATGATGGAGCACCAAATAGAGAAAGCTTCTCTTGAATGGCGATGCTTGCGTGCCCCTTCTTCTTCTTCTTGGAGTCATCATTATCATCATCACTTGAGGAAGATGAGTCACTCTCCCAAGTTGCCACATGAGATTCACCCTTCTTCTTGTGGGAGGAGTCTTTCTTCTCCTCCTTCTTTGCTTGCTTCTTCTTCTCCTTCCTCATGGCATCCTCATCATCACTGTCATATGGACACTTGGCAATGAGATGGACCAGAAGCACTTCATTGGGCGATCACTCTTCTTGGGTGAGCTTCTCTTGCCCTTTGATCGGTAGCCCTTCTTCACAAGCTTCCCCATTTTCTTAACAAGGAGTGCCATTTGCTCATTCATTTCTTCTTTTTCACTTGAGCTAGAACATGGCTCATCTTCACTTGAAGACTCTTGCTTCTTTTTCTTGCCCTTGCTCTTGGATGATGTGGCCTTGAATGCCACACTTTTCTTGTTGTCATCATTCTTCTTCTCACTTTCCTTCTTCTTCTTCACCAACTCTTCCTTCTCATTGTCCTCTCTAAACTCATCATCGGCCATGACTTCTTAGAGGACTTGGTTGGGTGTAGGCTTCTCTTTCATGGTTGTCTTCACCATGACGGCCTTCAACATGTCAAATCTCTTGGGAAGGCACCTCATGAACTTGGTGGAGAATTGTTGATCCTTCACCTCTTCTCCAAGCCCCTTGAGCTCATTTACAATCACTTGGAGCCTATGGAACATCTCCGGCACACTTTCATCTTCCTTCATTGAGAAGCTAGCAAACTTCTCTTGCAACATGTAAGCTCTTGCAGTCTTCACACTCTCGGTGCCCTCATAAGCTTCTTCCAAATGTCATGAGCCACCTCAATGTTCTTGATGAGCTCAAAAGCTTTGTCATCAAGGGCCTCATGGAATGAACTCACGGCAACATCATTTGCTTGTTGCTCCTTCTCTTCGGCCAGTGTTGGCACCGCGCCCTCAACCATCTCAAACTTGGTTTCGGTCACATTCCACACCTCTCTATTGATTGACTTGAGATGACTCTTCATCTTCAGCTTCCACTTGGCGTAGTCATCGCCATGGAAGGGTGTTTCCCTCTTGGTGTTGTTGATATGCAAAACCAAAGCCATTGCTTCACCGTAGGATGTTAATCCAACACAAACAAACAGTGCCTGGCTCCGATACCACGTGAAAGGTCACAATGGCTAGAGGGGGTGAATAGCCTAATAAAATTTCTAGCACAAACACTAGAACACCAATTAGACAATTAGGCGGCAAATGTGCAAAGCTAATGCTTCGACTACTGTATGCAAGCCGACCTACACAAGGCAATAGGCTACTCAATTCAAGCACACAACAACCACCATCATAGTGCTACACAAGTATGGCTCACGGGCGACCAACAAGCAATTCTACTTTGCAAGAATGTAAAGCTCGAGGTAGCGCTAATCAAAAGAAGGCTCTCGGCAAACCACAAGCAATTCTACTTTGCGGGAATGTAAGAGAGAGGATGAAGGTTTATACCACCGTGTAGAGATGAAGATGGCCAATCACCGGCGTAGAAACCAATCACCTATGGACAAGCACAAGGAGGTCGAAGCCTCGGCAATCACACAAATCGACACACAATTTTTTACTGAGGTTCATGTTGGCATTTCTTAGCGCGATTACCAAAACTAGACTTAGAGCCCAATCCTGATAACAGCGCCAGAAACGCTAAATGGCTTTACTTGACGTAATTACTAGAAACAGGTTCTAGCAACCACGCGAGTGTCGCCAAGAGATAGATTACATCCTATTAGAATAAATATCCGCAAGCGCACGGATCTATCGTCGCAGCATTTCACCCGGAAGTATTCAGGGTATCATTATTTATAATTTCCCAAAGGAAGGCATGGGGTAGTTAAGTAATCTAGCATGGGTATGAATACAATATCTAGCATGAGGATAAACCGACCAATGTGCTATACAGGGTAAACATACGGTAGTTTGGATAGTGGACACACACTTAGAGCAACCTCAAAGGAATAAAGGTAAAATAAAGAATAAAGAATAATCTACGTGGAGCGAAGCGGGTCCTATATAGTCAATGCTAGAACAAATAATTCCACATGTTATACAAGTCAAGACTCGACTATAGACTAGGAATATGGGGAGACCGTGGCAACCGGGTCCGCCCGGTCGATGGCGGCATTTACGAACTCCTACTCAACATGCGAACGTGGGGGATTACAAAGGACGGACAGGGCTATCACCACCTGCCGCCTACGACCTCAACCGTGGCATGCCGACATATCCGAAGGTTCCCTCGCATCCGGACACCATGTCCGCATACTAAGGAGCTACCTACATCCCCCCAGGACTCCCACCCTACGGATGGACGAGCTAGGACATATGCAAACCTGAAGGCACATCTAACCGCTATTCCTCTCCTACAATCTAATCTAAACAAGTAAAACATATGAACGATGAAGAACAATGTAGAACATGATGAACAACTCTCACAAGAACTATGGCCTAGTTCTTGATCATAGAATATATCGTGTACTAGACTATACTCTAGTTCATATGTATGACTATATTAATATAATGAGAACTTGACTAAGGAAGAACGCTCCATAGATTTGTACCAAAGGTGTAGCTTTTCCTCCTGGAGACAAGCTCTCCATGTAGCTTTGCCTAGCTCCAAATGTCTAACACTAATGCTAAAGAACAAGTATGAGGAAGTGAGATGGCTCCAAATGGTGTGTGTGAAGGTGGGGGGCCTCTCCTCTTCATTTATAGCCCCCAGAAGGTGGTTCGGGGGTAGTGGTGTAAAATCACCAGCAAAACCGTCATCCCTTAGATTGAAGGAGGCGAACCGCCTTGGCCGGGCCCACCTGGCTACAGGATGGGCGCGCGCGCCCCAGGCGCGCCCGCGCCTGGTTGGCGCCGCCCCCTGACCGCCTTTGGCAGGTGGGCCTGGGCCACCATCTGGGTCTTGTCCATGCTGGTGCTTTTGGCCCATTACGACCCCAGGTGGCTGGCCCTTGTTCTCTCGCTCTTTTGCGCCTTCTGAAAAGCACCTTTTTATTCCGAAAATTCCTGTACTTGGTGTACATTCTACAAAACAATATTTTCTCCAAGCACAGGTGGAACTAGGTCAATAGTAAAGATATATGCGAAATAAAATATTTATTTCCCCCATAATGACCTATAGTTGGCGGGTAAAAATCTGAGTTAAGGACCGCCAACAAAATCCCCCAAGCTTACCCCTTGCTCGTCCCGAGCAAGTCTTTGCTTTGGGTTGTTGATCAGGGGTTGCTACGATGCCGATTATATCTCAAGTGTACAAGATAAAAGAGAGCGTTCTACTTGCTATTTGAATAAATCGGCAATTGTATCTACTCTATGATTCCTGATGGAGTGGGGCTTCTAATTTTCTCAAGTCTTGGGCGATTGCAAAATAGAACAGTTTCAAAGACCGGTGCTTTTCATTCGTCCCAAGATCAACTTTCAGTCCGGAGGTTTTGTATGTTTTTATAAATAAACCAAGTTCCTCAATGACCCACTCGATCACTCAAAAGTGTATAGTAACCTCACCAAAGGCATTTTCAGATTTTTGCCTTCTCCCTACCACTAAAGCTGAGAGTGGAGTTTTGGGTAGGTATGTAAGTGGGCATACTTGTATCACATATGTTGAGGTCAAGGACTGAACCTTACGGAGATTAAGCTATACACCTTGATTGAGATGTGCAAGTGTGTGGATGGAATGAAAGATGATTCCTAATTTTTGTGGTATTTTTGGATCTCCATGCATCATGACATACTCTCTTTTATTGGTGAATGAGATGAAGAAATGATGGGCTATCAAAGAACAACTAAAACTATCCTCTCATTTTTTTGAACGGGGATCTAAGATTTTTCCCGTTTGCCTACAAGAAGGATAAATCTTCTATATAAATCCTTCCCCTTTTTTTTCTTTCCTCTGTTTCTTTTCTCTTTTTTTCCTTTTTTTCTTTCCTCTCTTTCTTTTCTCTCACCCCCTTTTTTTTCTGACTAAGAACATAGCCCAAAAACTTTATTGATGGATAGGATGAGGTGGAGAGAGATGTCATGATGAGCAAATGCATGGAGAATTTTGCAAACTATAAGAGTGGGGTGCGCGATCCTCATGGTAAGGGTCGGCATTTTTATTTGGTGGAAAAAATGGTGCGCAACTCTCAGTGTAAGAGTCGGCGGATGGTGAAGGGTGCATGTTGTGCGCAACTCTCAGTGTAAGAGTTGGCATTTATTTGGTGGGTGCAAGTGAATCTCAATCATGGGTGTAGAGTCATAATCTCACGTCGGTAACAATCCGACCGAACTCAATGTACGAACAAGCAGCGTATGAAGGTTCTTATTCTACAGATAAATCATATGGCTCTGGTGGGTATTTTGCGATCATTGAGGAACTATTGTTTTTGAAAATTTTTGAAACAAAGACTCCGAACATCAGGTTTTCTCAAAGGGACAAAGTCATTGCTGTGGTCTAAGTCACTATATCATATCGCGCAATAACCTAGATGAGAGTAACTGTATGCAACCCACTAAATCAAGTTTCTAGAGCATGATAATGTAATGCCGATAAACCCAAATATTAGAGAAAACTCTATTTTAGACAAGTACAAATGAGACATAAAACAGAGCAACCAATCATTTCAACATGGGTGGAACTAAACATTTCATAGCACATATATGGAATGGAATTATATAAATAAATATTTTTTTTTCTGATTTTTTTTTCAATGCAAGAAACTTGAATTTAAACATGCTAAAATAAAAATAAGATTACGAGAAATTAAAAATGCAATGCAAGTACCTCAATGGGGGTCCTCCCCAAGCTTATCCCTGGAGCTCATGGCCCGGGGTTGATCTTTTGTTTGGGCGGGACTTCCTCCATCTTTGTGCTTGTGGATGGTATGTCCGTTGTTGCCAATGGTTTCTTGGGTCTCCACTCCATTTTGATTACCTTGGGTGGTGCAACGGCGGTGGCTCCTCCTGCCCTTTCACCATTTTCTTTGGTCGTGTGGAAACTTCTTCTTTCTTGCCCTTTTGTTTGGGAGCAGTTTTCTTTTTCTTAGGCCGTGTTACAAGCATTTTGCTCCTCTTTAGGAGTTGCTTTTGGCTTCTCCTTCTTTTCTTTTCTTGGTTTGCTCACAAAGGCCTGGGGCTGGATTTTGACCTCCCGTATGCCTTGAGTGTTTGGTCCGTATTTGATACGGATCATGTTGCATTGTTCCCGCTATGGGGTCGGAATTCAAACTTCTCCTCCCGGCCATTTATGTTGAAACGGATTTCTCCGGCTCCAACATCTATTTGGGCCCCTGCGGTGCTCAAGAATGGCCTCCCCAGGATGAGAGGGTTCTCCTTGGTAAGTTCCATGTCCAGCACCACGAAGTCGACTAGCATGAAGTACCCTCGGATTTTTACCGGGATGTCCTCAGCAATCCCTGCAGGGTAGCGAATGGAGGAGTCGGCCAGCTGTAGCGTCATGGTTGTTGGTGCAAGCTGTGTGCAATCCAACTTGTCAAAGACTGTTTTCGGCATGACGCTCACGCTAGTCCCTAGGTCATAGAGAGCATGGTCAAACTGTTGGCCCCCGATTGAACAAGTGATGGTTGGGCATCCAGGGTCCTTCCTCTTTTCAGGTAGCTGGTTAAGTATTGTTGCGCTGCATTCCTCCGTCAGTTTGACCGTCTCTGTGGATGGTAGAGGATGCTTGTTGTTGATGATATCTTTCACATATCTTGCATAGGAAGGGACATGCAAGACGTCCATGAGTGGGACGCTCACATGTACCTTCCCTATCATCTCAACGAAGCGTGCGAATTGTTCATCCGCGGTCATCTTCTTGGTTTTGGTGGGGAACGGTAGGCTACTTGTATCAGGATAGTCTATCGTTGCTCCTGTTGGTGTTGCTTCCTGTGGCTCTTCCTCTACAGGAGGTTCCCTCTGTTTCTGCGCTCTCTGCCTTCCTGATGCCGCTTGGTCAGGGTATGGTGGATCACTTGTGGACCACCCTCCCCTTGTTGTTATTGATTTTAGCTCAGCCTTGGCATCCTTATCCCCAGTTTTGGGCAGAGCGGCAGCTAACTGGGTAAGCTGGGTCTCTATCATGCTGTTAAAACTTTGCTGACTCTTGATAGCGGATAAGAGACCTTCCAGCTTTTTATCCATGTCTCATAGGATCTTGTCATGTTGTACCATCTTTTTGGCGAGATTTTCGTTGATCTTGGCTTGGCCATAAACCAAGTCCTTCAATGAAGGTTGATTCGAAACCCGGAGGCGTAATTCGAATTACCTTGGAATGGAGGATGGGACTGGTTATTCCAGCCATTCCCTCCTCCTTGCTGCTGGCGAAACCCATTGTTGAGGTAGGCGGCCTCTTCACGGGTCTCGGGGCAGTCATTCCCCGAGTGTCCAGCTTCACCACAGACCTCGCATGTCATGCAAGCGTCCATGGCGTTGACGGTGCTGGATGCATCATTGATGGCACCACCGTCAATCTTCTTCAGGAGTAGGTCTATTTTTGCGGCAAGCATATCCGCCTCCTTCACGGTATGCATGCCTTTTTGTCCCTTGGTGGGAGCGCGGTCCTCCCCCCAAGCTTGGTTTTCTACCATTTTGTTGATCAGTGCCATAGTACTGTCAATAGTCATTGATAGAAAGGCGCCGCCAGCTGCGGCGTCCAGGTGCCCCTTCGACATGGGTGTTAACCCGTTGTAGAAGTTCTGGAGCACCAGCCAACTTTCCATCCCATGGTGAGGGCATTCCTGGATGTACTCCTGGAGCCTCTCCCATGCCTCAGGGATGGGTTCCAGCGAATTTTGCTGGAAGTTGGCGATTCTTCCCCGCAGGGCATTGGTTTTGCCCATGGGGAAGAACTTAGCGAGGAACGCGGTGGAGCACTTGCTCCATGTGTCAACAGCGGCCTTGTCCTTGTAGAACCAGGTTTTCGCCTTTCCCACTAGGGAGAAAGGGAAGAGCCTGAGCCTGATCGCACTAGGTGCGACATCCTTGATGACGATGGTGTCACATATCTCCAAGAAACTCTGAAGATGGGCGTTGGCATCCTCACTTGGTAGTCCACAGAATGAACTTGCCTGCACCATGGTAATGAACACAGTCCTGAGCTCGAAGTTCTTGTCTCCCAAGTTGACAGCGGGCCCAGTGGGCACGTTGGCAACATTGGGGACAGAGAACTCGCGTAGGGACTTGGCCATGGAGTGCGGCGTAGTAGGTGCGGTGGTGACTGGTTTATCTATTGGCGGAGTAGCAGAAGAGGAAAGGGCACGAGTCCTCTTCCTCCTTAGGAGTGCCTCCGGATTTGAGTTGAAATTTTCCGGCAGAGAGAAACCGGTCATGCACTATCCTGTTTTCATCCACAACAGGAGAAAACATAAAAGTTAGCCTATATAGACATTGTCGTTTCTCATTTTATATATCATATGCATATCCATGCTGCTAGATTCTTAACTTCCATGCCTTCCCCGGCAACGGCGCCAGAAATGCTTGTTGGCATTTCTTAGCGCGATTACCGAAACTAGACTTAGAGCCGAATCCTGATAACAGCGCCAGAAACGCTAAATGGCTTTACTTGACGTAATTACTAGAAAATGGTTCTAGCAACCATGCGAGTGTCGCCAAGAGATAGATCACATCCTATTAGAATAAATGTCCGCAAGCGCACGGATCTATCGTCGCAGCATTTCACCCGGAAGTATTCAGGGTATCGTTATTTATAATTTCCCAAAGGAAGGCATGGGGTAGTTAAGTAATCTAGCATGGGTATGAATACAATATCTAGCATGAGGAGAAACCGACCAATGTGCTATACAGGGGTAAACATACGGTAGTTTGGATAGTGGACACACACTTAGAGCAACCTCAAAGGAATAAAGGTAAAATAAAGAATAAAGAATAATCTACGTGGAGCAGGCAGGTCCTATATAGTCAATGCTAGAACAGCTAATTCCACATGTTATACAAGTCAAGACTCGACTATAGACTAGGAATATGGGGAGACCGTGGCAACTGGTCTGCCAGTCGATGGCGGCATTTACGAACTCCTACTCAACATGCGAACGTGGGGGATTACAAAGGACGGACAGGGCTGTCACCACCTGCTGCCTACGACCTCAACCATGGCATGCCGACATATCTGAAGGTTCCCTCGCATCCGGACACCACGTCCGCATACTAAGGAGCTACCTACATCCCCCAGGACTCCCACCCTACGGATGGACGAGCTAGGACATAGGCAAACCCGAAGGCACATCGAACCGCTATTCCTCTCCTACAATCTAATCTAAACAAGTAAAACATATGAACGATGAAGAACAATGTAGAACACGATGAACAACTCTCACAAGAACTATGGCCTAGTTCTTGATCATAGAATATATCGTGTACTAGACTATACTCTAGTTCATATGTATGACTATATAAATGTAATGAGAACTTGACTAAGGAAGAACGCTCCATAGATTTATACCAAAGGTGTAGCTTTCCCTCCCAGAGACAAGCTCTCCAAGTAGCTTTGCCTAGCCCCAAATGTCTAACACTAATGCTAAAGAACAAGTATGAGGAAGTGAGATGGCTCCAAATGGTGTGTGTGAAGGTGGGGGGCCTCTCCTCTTCATTTATAGCCCCCAGAAAGGCGGTTCGGGGGTAGTGGTGTAAAATCACCAGCAAAACCGTCATCCCTCAGATTGAAGGAGGCGAACCGCCTTGGCCGGGCCCACCTGGCTACAGGATGGGCGCGCGCGCGCCCCAGGCGCGCCCGCGCCTGGTTGGCGCCGCCCCCTGACCGCCTTTGGCAGGTGGGCCTGGGCCGCCATCTGGGTCTTGTCCATGCTGGTGCTTTTGGCCCATTTCGACCCCAGGTGGCTGGCCCTTGTTCTCTCGCTCTTTTGCGCCTTCTGAAAAGCACCTTTTTATTCCAAAAATTCCTGTACTTGGTGTACATTCTGCAAAACAATATTTTCTCCAAGCATAGGTGGAACTAGGTCAATAGTAAAGATATATGCGAAATAAAATATTTATTTCCCCCATAATGACCTATAGTTGGCGGGTAAAAATCTGAGTTAAGGACCGCCAATAAAATCCCCAAGCTTACCCCTTGCTCGTCCCGAGCAAGTCTTTGCTTTGGGTTGTTGATCGAGGGTTGCTACGATGCCGATTATATCTCAAGTGTACAAGATAAAAGAGAGCGTTCTACGCTATTTGAATAAATCAGCAATTGTATCTACTCTATGATTCCCGATGGAGTGGGGCTTCTAATTTTCTCAAGTCTTGGGCGATTGCAAAATAGAACAGTTTCAAAGACCGGTGCTTTTCATTCGTCCCAAGATCAACTTTCAGTCCGGAGGTTTTGTAAGTTTTTATAAATAAACCAAGTTCCTCAAATGACCCACTCAATCGCTCAAAAGTGTATAGTAACCTCACCAAAGGCATTTTCAGATTTTTGCCTTCTCCCTACCACTAAAGCAGAGAGTGGAGTTTTGGGTAGGTATGTAAGTGGGCATACTTGTATCACATATGTTGTAAGGTCAAGGACTGAACCTTACGGAGATTAAGCTATACACCTTGATTGAGATGTGCAAGTGTGTGGATGGAATGAAAGATGATTCCTAATTTTTGTGGTATTTTTGGATCTCCATGCATCATGACATACTCTCTTTTATTGGTGAATGAGATGAAGAAATGATGGGCTATCAAAGAACAACTAAAACTATCCTCTCATTTTTTTTGAACGGGGATCTAAGATTTTTCCCGTTTGCCTACAAGAAGGATAAATCTTCTATATAAATCATTCCCCTTTTTTTTCTTTCCTCTGTTTCTTTTCTCTTTTTTTCCTTTTTTTTCTTTCCTCTCTTTCTTTTCTCTCACCCCCTTTTTTTCTGACTAAGAACATAGCCCAAAAACTTTATTGATGGATAGGATGAGGTGGAGAGAGATGTCATGATGAACAAATGCATGGAGAATTTTGCAAACTATAAGAGTGGGGTGCGATCCTCATGGTAAGGGTTGGCATTTTTATTTGGTGGAAAAAATGGTGCGCAACTCTCGGTGTAAGAGTCGGCGGATGGTGAAGGGTGCATGTTGTGCGCAACTCTCAGTGTAAGAGTTGGCATTTATTTGGTGGGTGCAAGTGAATCTCAATCATGGGTGTAGAGTCATAATCTCACGTCGGTAACAATCCGACTGAACTCAATGTACGAACAAGCAGCGTATGAAGGTTCTTATTCTACAGATAAATCATATGGCTCTGGTGGGTATTTTGCGATCATTGAGGAACTATTGTTTTTGAAAATTTTTGAAACAAAGACTCCGGACATCAGGTTTTCTCAAAGGGACAAAGTTATTGCTGTGGTCTAAGTCACTATATCATATCGCGCAATAACCTAGATGAGAGTAACTGCATGCAACCCACTAAATCAAGTTTCTAGAGCATGATAATGTAAAGCTGTTGGCGGTTCTTAACTCGATTCTAACCCCGCCAACTCTAGCCTAGGCAAACTAAATCTCACCTAGAATAGGGCTCTACTCTAACCATTTCCGTAGTGTGGCGCAGAATTCTTGTTTTGCAGGTCAACACTGAAATACACATAAAATGGGCCAAGACATGAGGAAAAACACCTATGTAAAATTACCTTTTATTTTGGGCCCAAGCAAACAAGAGAAAAGAGGAGGAAAAGGCCACTCGAAGCCGAACCAACCAAAAGCACCAGCATGGGCCGACCAGAAACCCAGCCAGGAGGCCACCGACCAAAGCTGAAGGCCGGCGGGGCCCAGCCAGGCGTGGGCACGCCTGAGGCGCGCGCGCGCCCAGTGGAGCGTGGCCCAGGCCCAGCTTTGGTCAGTCGGTTTGGTGGGGCCTCCTGATGGTCGGTTCGGTGGTGCTTCTGGTATGGAAGGTCTGAAACCGCCTATGGAGGTCGGTTTTGGTCCTTCCATGTGGGGATGGCACTCTTCCAAAGGGCCCCCTCCTCTCCACCTATAAAAGGAGGGCCATTCCTCCATCATTCAACACCAATTCAAGGGAGAAAGAGCACCACACTAGAGGTTCATTCCAAAGGGCTATGCCCTAGTAGCTATAGAGTTAGAGAGAGAGATGTGAGGGAAGAGAGCGGGGAAGCGCCGGGCTTGTCGGTGTCTCCCGAGCTTGTACCTCTATGAGCAACTACTTGGCTCCTTAGCGGGATCTTGGCTAAGTAAGTGTTCGTGTTATCTATAGTCTTTTGTGTCTTATGTTTAGTTGAGCTATACCAAGCTTGTTTGCGGGTTCGTCGTCCGTCTTTGTGGCGGATGCTCTAGTAGAGGGCCCCGTTAAAGACGGGTCACCCCGTACGACGCTAGAGTAGTAGTCGCTAGTGTAGACATGGTGTCTAGGCTAGAGGCTGCCTTCGTTTGCCTCGTTCCCCACGGTTGAGGTGGTAGGCGGCAGGTGGTGACAGCCCTGTCCGTCCCTCGTAATCCCCCACGTTCGGGTTCGACGTAGAGCCGTAGGCCGGCAATGCTTGGCAGACCAAGTGTTATCCGGTGCCCGAAGTAAGCAAGTAGAAGTATGGCGATGCTAACCTTGAGACCTAGAAGCTATAGGAATCCATCTCTACCACCCTTTCTATCTCTACCCTTGTGTTGTTCCTTGGACGAATTAGCTAGGAGAAATACCTCCATTCTCTGTGGAAAATACGATACCCTGAATACTTTCGGGTGAAAGCTACAACGGTACTTTCCGTACGCTTGCGGAATCTTTCTGCACACGTTAAGAAATACCACAGGCTTTCTTGCGTCATTGCCGGGGTAGACTTTTTATCTATCTTTGATGATTGCGCTAAGAAACGTCCACAAGCTTTCTGGAGCCGTTGCCGGGGAACGGTTGCTATTTCTTTGAACCTAGTTTGTCCTCGTATTCGTATCCTTTATTTTTAAAAACAAAAAAAATCCTTTTTATAAAACATTTCTTTTGACCTACCATTTTGAAGCCAATATCAAATTCAAAAATCCTTTTCCTTGAAAGGGGAGTTCTTTGAGCCAAAAAAAATTAAAACCGAATTTTTCATCCGGCTATGAACTCCACTCTATTTTTTTTTAAAAAAACACACAATAGTTCGGGCACAACCCTTCTCAAGGTTTGATCACAAAATCCCCTTTAACCCCTTGCAAGATTTTGAGGAAATGTGTCCTTGCTTGAGCATTCCTAGCATGGCACCACTAATTCCTGAGTGGAAGTTGCTTTCATTCTCCCCCAAGAGGGAAGTGAAACAATGTTACGCTAATGCCGTAGAGTGTGTGAATGGAGAATGGGATGAACTTAAGAACAAGTTCCATCTTGCATTCGTCCCCAATTCTCGTATCACCACTCTACCAAGGGCAATCCTCGATTTCAAGCAAGTTGAGAAGGAATCCATAGGTGCAACCTAGGCTAGGTTCACAATGCTAATACATGCTAGCCTAGACTTGTCTTTACTCCGACAATATGCAATTGCATCTCATTTTGGGTCTAGACATAGATGCTGCCCTATGACTTGACATGACCGATGAAAGGTCGTTTTTACATGAAACCATGACGGAATAGAGGAAAGTATTTGTTCATGCCCTAGAGAAGCACACTTCTCCCGTCATAGAACCCCTCCATGAAAAGGGCATGTCAAGCTTTGAGGAGCCCTCATCAGTCGAATCCTTACCCTTGCTATCCTTAGATTCGTCTGTTGAACCCTCACCCGAACCACGAACATCGAAGGAAGGAATGCTTTACCCTTCGGACTTCGCCATCAAAATTCGAGGATTATGGCAGAACCTTGACTATTTCTTGGCATGAGAAATGCAACATTCCTTTCTAAGGAAGTCTCCTCTAATATGGAACATTCATAAGAATGGTTGTTGGAAGTGAAACGTTCTTCCGAAGCAATTCGATTCTTTCACCTTCCACAACTATATTTTGTTCAATAGATGGGACTCCCATAGAAGCCATAGACATCTTCACAGTCGGGACTATTATCATGTCACATTTCCTTGCGGAAATCCTTTTGGGCAAAACACCGCTAGTCCCGACCGACAAACTCTTTAAGAGTTCGTCATGGCCCATTTTTGAGTATTGTGAGATTGCTAGGGCCGTGCCAATTGAAATTCATGAAACCAAGGTTTACATAGAATTTTTCATCTAGCCATCCTCGATTTTTGAACTTCTCATAGGCCTCCCTCTTGAAAATCTAGTTAAAAAAAAAATAATAACCATCTCAACGGAGCCTAGATGAGAAGTTTAAAAGTTTTGCTTTTGCCGGCCCTATCGCTTGCCCTAAAACCCAATGGCAAAGCAAAGCTACTTGTTCGAGCGGGTGAAGTTCACATTCCCGTTCACCTGAGCTATCTTTTCATCCTTATGAAATGGAACGTTCACTTCACCCTTGCTCGAACAAGAGTCATGTCCCTTTGGCCATCAAAACATTGTTCTCGATAAGGGCCGAGATTCAATGTTCATCCTTGATGTTATATCTTTTAAAGATAAAATCTTCCTGGCCATGGACATGCCCGAAGCAAGAACTCTAGAGATTAAGCGAGGGCCCCTAAATGAGCATGTTGCAACCTCTCATGTTTTGAGCTCAATTTTAGGGTCTCTAGAGTTTGTTTCGCTTCGGACCACCTACTTCTACGAGGATCAAAACCATATCTTAGTTCTAGTTGTCAAACCTTTTAAGAGAATGGTTGTGATGCTTATGTTATTATGAACATTGCAAATCCCGTAGTAGCACGGTGGGGTGAACCTTGCAGCTTGAACATTTTTTTGCCAAATGTTTGGCGGAGTAGATGGGGACTACACCACCATTTGTAGTTGCAAGATAAAGTTCAGACGGTCAAGCTTAAGACCATAACTTAAGCACTGCCGGGAGATACGCCGAATTATCTTGAAAAAAAAACTTTTCTTTTCAATAAAAGCAAGGGCATGTTTTCAATTTCGGATGCACCTTCGGGTATTCCTGTTACTAACCGTTACAGTGGCATGGGTCATATGATGCTTGAGAACATGGAAGCCACATCAACTATAAATTTTGATGTCCTTGGGTGATAGGACACACTCTAAGAAAGAAAAGGAGACCCGACCCAACACACTTGACTTTTATATAAAAGTCCAAGTGTGGGGAGGACGGCAAGAATCCCGAGTTCCACTCACACCAAGAGTCAAGAAAAACAATAGAGAGAAAAAGTTGATGCTAGCCTTGCCTTGCTACAAAACAAAGAAAAAAAAAGGGGCACATGAAGGTCCCTAGACTTTAAAAGAAAAAAAGAGGGACACATGAAGGTCCCTAGACTTTGAAAAAAATGGTGATGAAAAAAAAAAAGAGAAAGAGAAAAAGATTAAAAAAAGAGAAGGGAGAAAAAAAAAGAAGAAGAAGAAGAGTCTCCCTCTTCTAGACCTTTGCAATTACTAAGGCCTATGGCCCGTGCGCACTAGTTGTGCATATGACCTAGCCTTGGTAATTACTTGAGTGGAGCTCATGAGAACAAGCCACCGTTGCAGCCCACATGAAGTTTCCATCCACATGCTGCCGGTGAGGAAGAACACTCAGGTAAAGCAAAGGTAATAAAAGTTCACCAACTCTCTTGCTCATTCTTGTCTCCATGTGATCATACAAATTCTTGCTTCTCATGTTTATGTCATATGCTCTGGTTTGGGTGTGCTTGTATATGGCCGTATACAATACATCCATAGGCTTTTTAAATTAAGCATGGTGCTTAGGTTAAAATTGTCTTCTTTGATCAAAATTTCGGCATGGTGTTGAATTTTGATTAATGAACTTGAGTTGTTTCCATAAGCAATAGGAAGTAATCTATTATGGAGATTAGTCAAGATCTGTTTTACTTTGCAACTTAATCTTGACCTTGTTTGAGTTACGAGTTGGTTGAGAAAAAATTTTTTGATCAAATAAAAAATTCTGGCTCCCTGGTTTTCCAACCGGTAGAGTCCATGTTTGTTTCCTTTTTATTTCTTTGAAAAATAAAAACAGGTACAAGAATAAGTGTGGGGGAGATCTCTCAACTATAACTAACTCTCACATTCGAGATCTCCCCAAACACAATGCACAACATCAAGCAACTCATCATGCGAAGGACGAGCAAACGACTTTCATCAGCTCCTTCACCTTCAACGGTGGTTTGTGCAACTCTACCCTCGCATCTCCTAAAGTTTTGAAGTTTAAATTGATTAAATAAAACTAAAAACTTTGCAAAACTCCATCTCCTATTTTCACCAATCGAGAACGAGTTGCATACTTTTTATTCCTTGCTATCTTGATTGTGTGAACAACCTTGCAATAGGGACCCCATGTCTTATCTAAGTTATTGGCAGGAGAGATATAGTAGAATGATATGATACTTACCAACTCGTGCAATGGACTTGGGTATTTTTATGCAAAAATTTAAAACTTTTTAGCAATGCTCCTCATGTGATAAGTGCTATGTCCTACCGAGCCAAATATCTACGCTTACAATTACAAAACCTGTTTTAGCCACTTTTAGTGATGTCAAGTCTTGAGATTCTTGCTAGAGATGGCCTTATCCCCAAGATCATTGCATTCACCCACCAAATAAACATGCCGACTCTCACAATGAGAGCCGCGCACGACATTCATCCGCCAAATAAATATGCCGACTCTCACACCGAGGGCCGTGCACATTATCCACCCACCATTCCACCAAAAACGCTCATTTCTTACACTGAGAATTGAGCACATATATTCCACATTTTCTCCCTCTTCCACCAAAATACTCCTGTCAACAAATCATGCATCTCTCTCTCCATCATTCATTCAAGAAGGGTATGGACTGTTATTAGAAAATTCATACAAAAAGAAGCATAGTTCATGAATAAGGAAGAGTTCTTTTTCTCCACGGTCTTGAGATAGAGAAGAAAAAAAAGGGAAAAGAAAAAAAAAGAAGAAAAAAAAAGAGAGCAGAAAAAAAAAGAAATAAAGCAAGTTTTAGAGATATTCTTCGAGTCCATACCTTCTTGCATATTCCTTCATAAAGAGAGAAACATGATCAGGAGTCCACAAATATTTCTACACTTGCACTTGCACTTGCATCATCTAGGGATATGGCCTTCTCTTCATGAGTCCAGTTGGCTTGACATTGGAACCTGTTCATCATCCATACCCAAAACTCCACATATCAGCCTGTAGTGGTAGGGTGATCAAGAACACCTGGATAGGACTAGCCACCTAAAAAAGAGCGACTTGAGAGTATCACATGAGGAGCTAAGGCTATCTTTGCGAAAATGCTAAAACCCCAAGTCTCAAAGCATGGGTAGTGTGAGTTGACTTGATTTCAAGCTATTCCTCCTTCAATGGCTATAAGATAACTTGGTAGCCACCATGAATGTTCACAAATGCAGGAAAAAGCTCGGAATAATCTGTATGCAGGTCAACTCTTAGGAGAATACAACCACCTTAGTTCTTCAACCTTTACTCGAGGACGAGCAAAGAGCTAAGTGTGGGGGAGTTGTTGGCGGTCCTTAACTCGATTCTAACCCCGCCAACTCTAGCCTAGGCAAACTAAATCTCACCTAGAATAGGGCTCTACTCTAACCATTTCCATAGTGTGGCGCAGAATTCTTGTTTTGCAGGTCAACACTGAAATACACATAAAATGGGCCAAGACATGAGGAAAAACACCTATGTAAAATTACCTTTTATTTTGGGCCCAAGCAAACAAGAGAAAAGAGGAGGAAAAGGCCACTCGAAGCCGAACCAACCAAAAGCACCGGCATGGGCCGACCGAAACCCGGCCCGAGGCCACCGACCAAAGCGAAGGCCGGCGGGGCCCGGCGGGCGCGGGCGCGCCCGAGGGCGCGCGCGCCCGGTGGAGCGCGGCCGGCCCGGCTTTGGTCGTCGGTTTGGTGGGGCCTCCCGATGGTCGGTTCGGTGGTGCTTACGGTATGGAAGGTCTGAAACCGCATATGGAGGTCGGTTTTGGTCCTTCCATGTGGGGATGGCACTCTTCCAAAGAGCCCCCTCCTCTCCACCTATAAAAGGAGGGCCATTCCTCCATCATTCAACACCAATTCAAGGGAGAAAGAGCACCACACTAGAGGTTCATTCCAAAGGGCTATGCCCTAGTAGCTATAGAGTTAGAGAGAGAGAGATGTGAGGGAAGAGAGCGGGGAAGCGCCGGGCTTGTCGGTGTCTCCCCGAGCTTGTACCTCTACGAGCAACTACTTGGCTCCTTAGCGGGATCTTGGCTAAGTAAGTGTTCGTGTTATCTATAGTCTTTTGTGTCTTATGTTTAGTTGAGCTATACCAAGCTTGTTTGCGGGTTCGTCGTCCGTCTTTGTGGCGGATGCTCTAGTAGAGGGCCCTGTTAAAGACGGGTCACCCTGTACGACGCTAGAGTAGTAGTCGCTAGTGTAGACATGGTGTTTAGGCTAGAGGCTGCCTTCGTTTGCCTCGTTCCCCACGGTTGAGGTGGTAGGCGGCAGGTGGTGACAGCCCTATCCGTTCCTCATAATCCCCCACGTTCGGGTTCGACATAGAGCCGTAGGCCGGCAACGCTTGGTAGACCAAGTGTTATCCGGTGCCCGAAGTAAGCAAGTAGAAGTATGGCGATGCTAACCTTGAGACCTAGAAGCTATAGGAATCCATCTCTACCACCCTTTCTATCTCTACCCTTGTGTTGTTCCTTGGACGAATTAGCTAGGAGAAATACCTCTGTTCCCTGTGGAAAATACGATACCCTGAATACTTCCGGGTGAAAGCTACAACGGTACTTTCCGTACGCTTTCGGAATCTTTCTGCACACATTAAGAAATACCACAGGCTTTCTTGCGTCATTGCCGGGGTAGACTTTTTATCTATCTTTGGTGATTGCGCTAAGAAATGTCAACAAAAGCTGATAAACCCAAATATTAGAGAAAACTTTATCTTAGACAAGTACAAATGAAACATAAAACAGAGCAACCAATCATTTCAACATGGGTGGAACTAAACATTTCATAGCACATATATGGAATGGAATTATATAAATAAATATTTTTTTTGAATTTTTTTTCAATGCAAGAAACTTGAATTTAAACATGCTAAAATAAAAATAAGATTACGAGAAATTAAAAATGCAATGCAAGTACCTCAATGGGGGTCCTCCCCAAGCTTATCCTGGAGCTCATGGCCCAGGGTTGATCTTTTGTTTGGGCAGGACTTCCTCCATCTTTGTGCTTGTGGATGGTATGTCCGTTGTGCCAATGGTTTCTTGGGTCTCCACTCCATTTTGATTACCTTGGGTGGTGCAATGGCAGGTGGCTCCTCCTACCCTTTCACCATTTTCTTTGGTCGTGTGGAAACTTCTTCTTTCTTGCCCTTTTGTTTGGGAGCAGTTTTCTTTTTCTTAGGCTGTATTACAGCATTTTGCTCCTCTTTAGGAGTTGCTTTTGGCTTCTCCTTGTTTTCTTTCCTTGGTTTGCTCACAAAGGCCTGGGGCTGGATTTCGACCTCCCGTATGCCTTGAGTGTTTGGTCCGTATTTGATACGGATCATGTTGCATCGTTCCTGCTTGCGGGGTCGGAATTCAAACTTCTCCTCCTAGCCATTTATGTTGAAGCGGATTTCTCCAGCTCCAACATCTATTTGGGCCCCTGCGGTGCTCAAGAATGGCCTCCCCAGGATGAGAGGGTTCTCCATGGTAAGTTCCATGTCCAGCACCACGAAGTCGACTGGCACGAAGTACCCTCGGATTTTTACCGAGATGTCCTCAGCAATCCCTGTAGGGTAGCGAATGGAGGAGTCGGCCAGCTGGAGCGTCATGGTTGTAGGTGCAAGCTGTGTGCAATCCAACTTGTCAAAGACTATTTTCGGCATGACGCTCACACTAGCCCCTAGGTCACAGAGAGCATGGTCAAACTGTTGGCCCCCGATTGAACAAGTGATGGTTGGGCATCCAGGGTCCTTCCTCTTTTCAGGTAGCTGGTTAAGTATTGCTGCGCTGCATTCCTCCGTCAGTTTGACCGTCTCTGTGGATGGTAGAGGACGCTTGTTGTTGATGATATCTTTCACATATCTTGCATAGGAAGGGACATGCAAGACGTCCATGAGTGGGACGCTCACATGTACCTTCCCTATCATCTCAATGAAGCGTGCGAATTGTTCATCCGCGGTCATCTTCTTGGTTTTAGTGGGGAACGGTAGGCTACTTGTATCAGGATAGTCTATCGTTGCTCCTGTTGGTGTTGCTTCCTGTGGCTCTTCCTCTACATGAGGTTCCCTCTGTTTCTGCGCTCTCTGCCTTCCTGATGCTGCTTGGTCAGGGTATGGTGGATCACTTGTGGACCTCCCTCCCCTTGTTGTTACTGATTTTAGCTCAGCCTTGGCATCCTTATCCCCAGTTTTGGGAAGAGCGGCAGCTAACTGGGTAAGCTGGGTCTCTATCATGCTGTTAAAACTTTGCTAACTCTTGACAGCGGATAAGAGAACTTCCAGCTTTTTATCCATGTCTCATAGGATCTTGTCTTGTTGTACCATCTTTTTGGCGAGATTTTCGTTGATCTTGGCTTGGCCGTAAACCAAGTCCTTCAATGAAGGTTGATTCGAATTAAACCCGGAGGCGTAATTCGAATTACCTTGGAATGGAGGACGGGGACGGTTATTCCAGCCATTCCCTCCTCCTTGCTTCGCCGGCGAAACCCATTGTTGAGGTAGGCGGCCTCTTCAGGGTCTCGGGGCGTCATTCCCCGAGTGTCCAGCTTCATCACAGACCTCGCACGTCATGCGAGCGTCCATGGCATTGACGGTGCCGGATGCATCATTGATGGCACCACTGTCAATCTTCTTCAGGAGTAGGTCTATTTTTGTGGCAAGCATATCCGCCTCCTTCACGGTATGCATGCCTTTTTGTCCCTTGGTGGGAGCGCGGTCCTCCCCCCAAGCTTGGTTTTCTACCATTTTGTTGATCAGTGCCGTAGTACCGTCACACGGTCATTGATAGAAAGGCGCGCCGGCTGCGGCGTCAGGTGCCCCCTTCGACATGGGTGTTAACCCGTTGTAGAAGTTCGAGCACCCGCCAACTTTCCATCCCATGGTGAGGGCATTCCTGGATGTACTCCTGGAGCCTCTCCCATGCCTCGGGGATGGGTTCCGGCGACCGGCTGGAAGTTGGTGATTCTTCCCCAGGGCATTGGTTTTGTCCATGGGGAAGAACTTAGCGAGGAACGCGGTGGAGCACTTGCTCCATGTGTCAACAGCGGCCTTGTCCTTGTAGAACCAGGTTTTCGCCTTTCCCACTAGGGAGAAAGGGAAGAGCCTGAGCCTGATTGCATCAGGTGCGACATCCTTGATGACGATGGTGTCGCATATCTCCAAGAAACACTGAAGATGGGCGTTGGCGTCCTCACTTGGCAGTCCACAGATTGAACTTGCCTGCACCATGGTAATGAGCCCAGTCCTGAGCTCGAAGTTTTTGTCTCCCAAGTTGACAGCGGGCCCAGTGGGCACGTTGGCAACATTGGGGACAGAGAACTCGCGCAGGGACTTGGCCATGGAGTGCGGCGTAGTAGGTGCGGTGGTGACCGGTTTATCTGTCGCGGAGTGGCAGAAGAGGAAAGGGCACAAGTCCTCTTCCTCCTTAGGAGTGCCTCCGGATTTGAGTTGAAATTTTTCGGCAGAGAGAAACCGGTCATGCACTATCCTATTTTCATCCACAACAGGAGAAAACATAAAAGTTAGCCTGTATAGACATTGTCATTTCTCATTTTATATATCATATGCATATCCATGCTGCTAGATTCTTAACTTCCATGCCTTCCCCGGCAACGGCGCCAGAAATGCTTGTTGGCATTTCTTAGCGCGATTACCAAAACTAGACTTAGAGCCCAATCCTGATAACAGCGCCAGAAACGCTAAATGGCTTTACTTGACGTAATTACTAGAAACTGGTTCTAGCAACCATGCGAGTGTCGCCAAGAGATAGATCACATCCTATTAGAATAAATGTCCGCAAGCGCACGGATCTATCGTCACAGCATTTCACCCGGAAGTATTCAGGGTATCGTTATTTATAATTTCCCAAAGGAAGGCATGGGGTAGTTAAGTAATCTAGCATGGGTATGAATACAATATCTAGCATGAGGAGAAACCGACCAATGTGCTATACGGGGGTAAACATACGGTAGTTTGGATAGTGGACACACACTTAGAGCAACCTCAAAGGAATAAAGGTAAAATAAAGAATAAAGAATAATCTACGTGGAGCGAGCGGGTCCTATATAGTCAATGCTAGAACAGCTAATTCCACATGTTATACAAGTCAAGACTCGACTATAGACTAGGAATATGGGGAGACCGCGGCAACTGGTCTGCCAGTCGATGGCGGCATTTACGAACTCCTACTCAACATGCGAACGTGGGGGATTACAAAGGACGGACAGGGCTGTCACCACCTGCCGCCTACCACCTCAACCGTGGCATGCCGACATATCCGAAGGTTTCCTCGCATCCGGACACCATGTCCGCATACTAAGGAGCTACCTACATCCCCCCAGGACTCCCACCCTACGGATGGACGAGCTAGGACATAGGCAAACCCGAAGGCACATCGAACCGCTATTCCTCTCCTACAATCTAATCTAAACAAGTAAAACATATGAACGATGAAGAACAATGTAGAACACGATGAACAACTCTCACAAGAACTATGGCCTAGTTCTTGATCATAGAATATATCGTGTACTAGACTATACTCTAGTTCATATGTATGACTATATAAATGTAATGAGAACTTGACTAAGGAAGAACGCTCCATAGATTTATACCAAAGGTGTAGCTTTTCCTCCTGGAGACAAGCTCTCCAAGTAGCTTTGCCTAGCTCCAAATGTCTAACACTAATGCTAAAGAACAAGTAAGAGGAAGTGAGATGGCTCCAAATGGTGTGTGTGAAGGTGGGGGGCCTCTCCTCTTCATTTATAGCCCCAGAAGGCGGTTCAGGGGTAGTGGTGTAAAATCACCAGCAAAACCGTCATCCCTCAGATGGAAGGAGGCGAACCGCCTTGGCCGGGCTCACTCCGGGAGCGGGATGGGCGCGCGCGCGCCCGAGCGCGCCGCGCTGGTTGGCGCGCCCCGACCGCCTTTGGCGGGGGGCTGGGCCGCCATCTCGGGTCTTGTCCATGCTTGGTGCTTTTGGCCCATTTCGACCCCAAGTGGCTGGCCCTTGTTCTCTCGCTCTTTTGCGCCTTTCCGAAAGCGCCTTTTTATTCCAGAAATTCCCGTACTTGGTGTACATTCCGCAAAACAATATTTTCTCCAAGCACGGGTGGAACTAGGTCAATAGTAAAGATATATGCGAAATAAAATATTTATTTCCCCCATAATGACCTATAGTTGGCGGGTAAAAATCTGAGTTAAGGACCGCCAACAGTTCACTTGCTTCTCGGCAAGCTACTCCTCGTTGTGGCGATACACTTGCTTGGTGAGTTGCCTGCTCAATTGGCTCGATGCCAAAGACCCCGACGGGGAGCCGCAATCTCCACACAAGACAAGGATCCACAAGCCACGCACAATCCACTAGAGTATCCTTTCGTGAATCTCCCGCGGGGAAGGATCAAGAACCCCTCACAAATGCCCGGTGTGGCCTCGAACAATCACCAAGTCGAGCTCACCACCACCCGCTGCTCCAAACCATCTACGGTGACGGGAATCACCGAAGAGTAATAAGAATCTGTGGCCCACTCGATGAACAAGTGCCTCTAGATGCAACTCTCAATGCAACGCACTTGAATCCTCACTCAAATCTCACACAAGATGATCAACAATCAAAGAGATGAGTGGGAGAGGGAGTCTCTAGCTCAAAGTATGCTTCAAGATATGAAAATGGCGAAGAGAGACCTCCCATGGCCGGCCACCAAGTATTTATAGGCCCCCTCCAAAAATAGAGCTGTTTGGTGCTCGGGGCCGCCAGGTCAACTGCGCCGGACGCGTCCGGCGCCCTTCACTTCCACGCCGCAGTCGACCGTTGCTGTTTGAACCTGTGCTTGCGTCAGCGTCCGGTGCCTTGCTTTGCTGCGTGTCCGACGCAACCGGCCAGCCGCGTCCGATGGTCCGGGCCTCTCCAAGGTGCACTGGACAGCATCCGACAGGGTAGTCACGCATCCGACGCCCGACCCCGTCTGCGTCCGATGCCGTAGAGTGCACGCTGGGCCGCCAAAGCGTCAAGGCCATGCCCGATCAACACCGCCGGACGCCTGCTGCATCCGGCGCGAGTCGAGAGTGTTCGGCACGCGTGTCCGGTGGCCTGCTCCTCTGCAGCGACCACAGGACCGCGTCCGGCGCCTCAGGCGATGTCTTTGTCATTTCTTCGCACCGACTTCGATCCAAGTCCATCCTCTTGCCTTGGGTTGCCAACTCCCGCAGTGTAGATCACTTATCAAGCACCGGAGTTTGCGTGTCATCTCATGAGCACGTCGGCAAGGGTTAGCACTCTAGTTAGTCTCTCGTGCATCATGCAAAGTCGAATCTAGAGGCATTTTGGACCGCGAGTCAACCGTGGATTCCCCTCTTGATAGTCGGTTGTCTATCCTAAATGTGATCACACTCTCTAAGTGTCTCGATCACCAAACCGGAAAGCCCTATCAAGTATACCTTTGCCTTGATTTCCATGGGCCTTTCCTCTCTTCTCCGGAGCTCGATCATGCAACATATCCACCATGTCCATCACAATGATCTTCATGCTCCATCATGTTGCTATGTGTCTAATCACACTTAGAGCAAAGCTTTAGCAACATTGAGTGTCATTAATTACCAAAACCAAACCAGAGCTTTCAGCCGCCCTATACCCAACTCGTAGGTACTCTAACTCGCTAGAAAAAGGTCCTATGAACAACTAGAGCCAGAGCCACATAGCCCTCACAGCGGCACGTTAAATCCCAGCTTTTGCCGAAGGATAACATTCATCTTGTATGTTTATCTCATATTCATTAATCAAGCTTACTAGATCATGGATATAGAAAGAAAACCCAAGCTATACTTGCCTTGATACTCTAGCTCCTGTGGTTCCTGCTGGTCCTGAGAGAAATCCGGGCCTTCAACAAAACCCTCACCGTCTGAACTCAATTGTGACCAACAAACAGCAACATACAAGCATCCGATCATACATGCACAAAGCAAACATATAACTTCTATTAGAAAAGTACACCAAACAGAATAAAACAGAAAGGAAAAGCTCTTAAGATTACTCTACTTGTCACTACGATCACATGGACATAAAGATCACCAAAATCGGAGCTAAAACGAGAGAGTTATGGATTTTACAAGTTTCCTATTATAAAATAATTGAATTAAATTCAAACTCGAAATTCAAAAGTTGCAAATATCTAAAAGTGGTATTAACAGATAGCTCTCGAGATGACGATTCTAACGCATCTTGAACGACTCGATTTGGAGTTATAACGACGAAGATATAAGCTTTTGAATCTGGATGGCAAAACTGTAGTTAGATGAAAACTTATTTTGAAACTGAACAGATCAGATTACGCTTTCTAAATTAGAAAGCGTACTTTGGAAAAACCGTAAAGGTATCCTCCAACTGTGGCCGTTGGATCTAGGATGGTTGGCCTAGATTAGAAACAGGGGAGAAAGAGGGGATTGGCCGGCCGGGGAAGATGACCAGCGCGGTGGTTGCCATGGCCGGCGGCGAGAGAAACTCGCCGGCGAAGCTACTGTCGCACCTTATTCTTGTCCTTAAAAATAAGGTGTGACAGACATGCATGGTGTTTGATATTTTTATTTGTTCAAGCAACTTTGTCTGATTTTTTTACCAACTTACTTGGCTCATATGAACTCTAGTTAATTTGCATATTTACTTTGCCATTTTTGGTTGGGAGCTTTTTATAATGTTTTTAAAGCTCTAGGTCTAGAATAATATAATGTTTATACAGAAAATTAGACAATTCCTTCAAACTTTATGTGCAAATAATATATGGCTGCAAATATACCTTTTCTTTTCGTAGACCACATATGGACAGGTCATGGATGTACACGAAATGAAGACATGAAACTTGCTAAATAAGATGTGGATGGTTTTGTTGAAGCTGCTAAAAGACACACTTTGATTAAGCAGACAAAGAAGCTTCCTACATACAAGATGGGAATGGTTTTATGGAAGCTGCTACAAGACATGCTTTGATTAAATAGATTATATATATGTTGTCTGTGTTGTGACTGTCCGAACCATATAGTATGCAAGGATATAAATACGATAAGATCATAGTTAGTAAGAAGGGATTTGTGGAGAACTACATAATTTGGGATCATTATGGTGAAAAAAACACATAAGCATGGAGCCAGGAAATGATTGCACTAGAAGTAAGGGAAGATCATGATGATGCGCATCTTGCCATGATGCATGGTATGGGAATCAAAATTGTAGAAGGTGGTGGTGGCAAAGGCTATAGTGGGGAGGATGATTGCTAAGACAATGAAGAAGAGGAAGAAGAAAACTTGATGGAGGACAAGTTGCGCCACACAGAAATAGAATTACTATTGAAGGTTGCCAAAGGGATAAATAATTTGGAGATGCTAAAGAAGGCACGAAAAGAATATTTGTGTCACAGATAAAGTGTTTTGAGAAAATGTGGTCATTTCTACGTTTTGTGCTAGACATGCTTATAAAGTTTTGCACGAAATGGAATTACTATTGACTCTCTTGGTTGGTGTGCTTCTTAAACCAAACTCTATGCCCACCAACACATATCAAGCAAAGAAGCTTATAAAGTCCTTTGACGATGGGTGTGAAAAGAATAGAGGCATGTCCAAACCAATATTGTTTTGCACGAATGTAATGGTCACTTCATCTTAGCAAGCATCAATTTGAGATTTGGCACCTTTTTGATCTTTGAATCCATGAGAAATGAACAAAAAAGCGTTTCAAAATTTCATCATCATTTTAAAGACGTAAGTAATCATAATTTATTACTTGTGTTACAATCTGTTATATCCGATTGTTGTTAAACTATTTATTTTGTCCATTAAACAACGCCTACAGATATTACGTTAAAGAAGGTAAAGTGCATGAATTAGAGAAGCCGAATAGGATGAATGTTTCTCTACATGGGTACAATCTTTTTATAACCCAAATAGTGAGAATATTCATTATATAGGACAATAGGTTTTACGTTTTTTTGCATGTCACCGACCTATGGTGCGCGAGGTTGCCTCCTCGAAGCGTGCTTTGTGGCTATGTTTTATGTCAACGGTTGAGAACCAATGGGTACTACTAGTTCGCTATTATTTATGAAGTCAAAATTTGGCAGAACATGATTTCAAATAATGTGGCAAATTTCAAATTCAAAATTTTAAATCTAATTTTTATGGGAGGTTGAGTAAACCAAACCTGTAAATATGTTTTCAAGGGCAGTTTGATTAAACCAACAACGCGTGACAATGTGTTTTCTTGAAACTGTTGCTTTGCTAGAGCCATCATTAAAAAATAAGTTTCAAGGGTTGTTACATTACAACAACAACCGCCACTGAAATTTTGTTTTGAGGGCCAGTTGGTTTCATGAAACTACCCCTGAAAATGTATTATCAAGGGTTTAGGAACTACTCCTGATAATACATTTTCAAGGGTGGTTCTCCAAACACAACTGCCCCTAGAAATACTTTTACAGCGACGGTTAAATGCCTGACACTACAAACTCGTTATCTTTACAAATGGCATAGTAACGTTTTTTGTAACCGGGCCTGAAAACCAATTTAACCGCCTATACAAAACTTCTTTGTACTAGTCACGACATCAACTAAATCTAAGCCCATAATTTCTTTTGAAACAGAGGTATTTCATTTAAATCAAAACAACTCGGAAAAGGCCAGTAGATTATGGGCGTACGATCCTTTTAGGAGGGAATCAGGCCAACCTAAAAATGGGCTCATTTTTTTAAAATGGAATCTGGCTGATATTTTGGCATGTAATTTCAAAAAAATACAAGAAGAAAAAAGCAGTAATCCAATATGTGTGCATCGCATGTGAACAGGTATTAAACCTGATGGTGCTCGCACTACGGCAGAAATATACAAGTTTGAAATAAAAAATGCTATACAGAAAAGAGTCGTGTGATCTCTACTTGTCATACATACCTCTAAGTATAATGTCATTTAACAACTAAAAATGCATTACAAGACATGTGCTCAGCTCACACCTTCCTGGCATGACGTCATCCAAAGACAAAGTCCACTACCTGCCCTAATCATATAAACTGTGACATCAATAACCCCAAAAGCACGCTATGAGGCTAAAGGTTTCCTTGTCCATATAAAACCATTTCTTGGTGCTCCATGTGCTTAATTGATCACAAGCAACTTATTCTAACATGATCCACAGTAAAGCATGCAAGCATAACAGCTCGCCTAGTTGATACAACTTCACCAGGCAATGTTTCAATGGAGTGTCATTCTAGGTGCTGCATGAGCCTAATTAATCACATCTGAAAAACAGTCATAATTTGCATTAAGTCTACTTTTCAAAATATTGCAAACCTTTGATACGAAACTTGTGTCGAATGAGAAAAGGGTGCTCAAGTCAAACTATTATGTCTTTCAACCGCCCAAACAAAAAGGAACAGACAACATGCCCGATATATAGAGAACTAGGGGTGTATGGGTGCTTTTGAACATTACTAATTTTCCACTCAAGGAGGAATAAGTTCCTTGTATACTTTGTACTCTTGAAATGTTAAGTATAGTAGCAATTCTGATGCACCGAGGCTAAGTTATAATTGTTTGTTTGGGACAAGAAAAGTTCAATCTTGGGGAATCTTGTTGATGGTCAAAATGTCATACTTTCGAAAGTTAAGGAAATCATGATCACATTTTAGAAAATAACATGTTACACATGTTCATTAGTATTCCTATGCAAATACAAGTTAAATGGAGAAAATGGAGCTTGTGGGCCCACCAGAGGGGCCCACTAGCCTCCCAAGATCCTATGATCCCCCAAAGCACCCCTAAAGAGTAACATGAACCCTTGGATTAGATTATGTTTTCTCTCAGTGGCTCACATTCACATCACATGGATTGAATGACCCCACATGTAAGGCGAACTAACCTTAAGATTGACCCACCAGCTCACACCCAAGCAAGGAGTGTTGCAAGGAGCCTCACAAGAGGTGGGCTCGCAAGCAAAGGTAGCTCTCAAACTTAGATTTGTTCCAGTTTATCTTCAGAGTAGAATAGTTTAGTGTCCGATTTTGAAGCAGAGTTCACATTTGCTCAAGCTCTAGAAGCTGGCGGTCCAGCATGTAGTTTTGACATACTATATTCATGATCAAGGATACACATTTGTATATAGTCATCACCTTTCTCTAATTGATTTGTATATACACAGTTACCTTTTTGTTGCACAGATGGATTGTCGATGCTAGTTGATGGTGACAGTTAGTCTTTGCGTCTCACCATGTGTTTGAAACAAAGTCTTAAAAAGGAATGGTTTGGCTCAATTGCATAACTTCTTCTAGAAGGAACTATTGTTCCTATTGTGATCGTTGTGTGGACTCAATCTTTACATTACAAGTATGTGATTAAGGTAAACCTGAGAAGTAGGGTTAGAAACAGAGGAACCTTATACTCTCACATTCTCCTCCCACCTCACTACATCTTACTAAGTTATGCTTGAGCTACTTTGCATTTGCTTCATCACCCTTTCTATTGAATTTCATTTACCCATTTAAACAATTTGGTACTAAGTTGTTGTGAACATTAAGATATCTCAATTATTATTGTCCTAGCTAACTTTTTTCCTTGGGATAAAATAAATAACATTACATTGAAATACCAACAATCATCTCAAATGAAAACCTTAAAATAAATGTTTGCAGATGTCATCCATAGCTACAACTTCAAAATAAAATCTATCATCATTGGATATGAAACAAATATATTTTTTGAGGTGGCAACTCCTATACACGATTAATATACTAACGAAAATTTATATTATCTTTTTACCATCTTAGCGACCTCAAATCTAAAAAACCAAAGCTTTAAAGTCTTAGATCTCGGTCAGAGTTATAACTTTTTATATAAAGTATCTTCATTTGTTATCATACAAGAAATATAATATTTTTCTGAGGCAACAAGCACTTGTATACGATTATTATGGTGCTGAAAGTTTATATTACCTTTTGGAGCATCTTAGCAGCCTTAAATGAAAAAATAGATCTCTTGCAGGCTATAACTTATGATGTAGTACATTCATTTGGAATCAAATAAGAAAGATATTACGTCTCTAAGGCGATAACCTCTTGTACTTGATTATTATGGTGCTGAAAGTTTATATTATTTTGAGAGTATCTTAGTGTACTTAAATAAAACTCTCAAAACTAGAAAGTTGTAGATCACACTGAGGTCATGTATAAAGTGTCTTTGTTTGACATCATACAAGAATGAGATTACTTTTCTAAGACAACAAGTACTTGTACACGTTTGTTGCTGTTGAAGGTTTATATTAATTTTTTTTTGGGGGATCTAAGCAATCTCAAATAAAAAACTCAAAACTAGGTATGGATCTGTTGGCAAGGCAAGAAACGCCACGTTAGACATTGGTGGTAGGTATGGACTACTCAGCGCCTAGTTCGGGTTTGGAATGTGATCCATTGTTGGCCTTGTGTTTATTAATGAAATTTTGTGGAGGGTTTAGTCTCATCTTGGTTGTTTAGGGTGGGGTTGTCAAGGGTTCAGTCCCACCTTGATTATTTAGGGTGACATAGACCAACATATAAGCCTTTTGTTTTACTTGGAGCTTGGACAAAAGATTAAGTGAGACGATGTTAAGTGTGGTTCATTAAGCGTGGATAGTGCATCTGAGTCGTTTAGACTCTGGGGTATTATAGAAACTATGCAGACATCCGAAACATCGGATCGTACCTATGTAAAAGGAGGCAATGGTGGGTAGTTTTTGTAGAAAGTTTAACGAGCTGGAGGCGTTTAGCTTGATAAAGTTGGAGCTGAGCTGAAAAACAGTGAGCAGAGTAGTCACAAACGTTCCGTTGATCTCCACAGCTGAGAGATAAAGTTTATCTTCAACCAACATGATTTGAAATATTTTTTTT
Organism: Themeda triandra; assembly: GCA_018135685.1. Lineage (NCBI taxonomy): Eukaryota > Viridiplantae > Streptophyta > Magnoliopsida > Poales > Poaceae > Themeda > Themeda triandra. The sequence continues at coordinate 6,131 of JAENPR010001510.1, read as the reverse complement.
ATGCTGCACCTATTTTTTACTGGTGAGCTCCCAAACGCGGCAACAGCAGCAAGAGCATGGCGCTGGTGAGATGTCAATCTGCTCAACCAAACTATTCCTAGAAATGCTTAGGTTGCTGGTATGTGCTTTGATGGGTTATTGTCCGATTCTAAAGTACCCCTAGAGAATTTAGAGCAAATTTACAATGGTTGGAGAGGCATCAAGAGGCATTTGATGTGTCTATGATTTGTGGGCCCATAAGTCACGAGATCAATACGGAGGCATCGAGAGGCATTTGATGTGTCTATGATAGGTGGGCCACATGCGCTGAGAGCATTGCAACGCCTCCAGATTTGAGGGGAATTAGGACTCCAAATAAAGGAGCGATAATTGCCTTTTAAGTAATTTATATTTTTAACTAAGGGTAGCGTCGGTACACTCAAAATTATAATAGTGATGTTTTGACTAATATAGTTGGAGTGTATGATTCAAGTAATATAGTTTGATGAAATTCTTCTTTTTAATTAATGACACTTGTATTAGTGCCGGCGGCGCGCCGCGTGCGTGAGCGTACAGTCAAGACGGTGAGATTGCTCATGACGAGGCTGCAGGGGTACTCGTGTACTTGTCCGTTCGTCAGCAGTGCTGTGTTGTACGTAGGCGTGATTCATCAGCGAGCATCACGCCAGCGTTGCTACGGCCATGGCGTCGCGTACACACGCGTGCTCGTGCATGAGCAGCGGCATGCCGAGGCGTGACGGTACTTGCCGTGCAGCGGTGTGGTACAAAGGCCTGACGGAGGGAGGCAGGTGGCACAAAGAGTCGATCCCACGGGGTGGCCGAGAGGTTGGCGGCATGGTCACGGCGAACGAACGCTGCAGCTCGATCTCGTCGGCACTGAGAAACACGGGCGCGGGCACAGATGCAGGTGGGCCGGTGGCTGGTGTTGAGTTGATATGCAAATAGACCATAATGCCCTTAAATAAATTAATTAACAAAAAATATTAATTTATGGAGGCATTGGAAGGCATCAGAAGGCATTTAAATGCTTTTCCAACCATTGTAAAAGGGCTCGAGAATTTAACTATGTCTGAAAATCAGTTGTATATAGTAGTTAGACGTTAAGTTAAATGATGTATAAAACAGAACCATGTTACGTAATCAAACAACGAACTCAATAGCAAGGATGAGTTTTGCCAGGAAATCTATTCATTCTATCATAGTACAACATTTGACTGTTGCAGATCAAACTCATTTTTGCAACTAATGAAATAGAATATTTAACTTTTTAGCTATATTATATATAAGAAAACAAGAAGAGTTTTGGTTACCTTTGGATCCGACACGAAGCTTTCCTTCCTCTAGGCTATGGCAGTGTGAAATGTAGGCATCAATCCCAGAGATGTGTACGTTCTAATGTACCTTATGCACAGGTTTTATACTCCGCCCATACCACCATACGTCAACCATTTAAACAAAAGCAATGGGATTGGCCAAAACGATAACTGAAGTATAATAAGTTAATTAACACGACGAGCCAAACAAAATCCAATAGAAAACAGTACAAAGAAATAGGAGTAATGCTGAGTCATCAAACATGCTGAACATGTGGGTAATGCTGAGCCAAAGACGCTGAACCCCATCGATATTTTTATTTGAAACCAAATACAATTGTACACGCAAGAACACTCACACTTATGAAGACACTTTTTTTAGAAAATGGATATTGTATACCCGGCTTCTTCTATCAAAAGATAGAATCTCGCCAATTATTACAGAGTTTTGCCAACGGGCTTAAAGTACTGGCTGCACAACACTTATGTAAACCACCAGCGGGAAACAAAAATGAAATAAAGCTCTTAAACTAAACATGACCGATATGTCTTGAGGATGACCACCCATTGGAACTAAAAAATTGCAACGCTGATGTTTCTAGGAATTGTCCAACTTGAAGCAGCTGGTCCCGCTGATCATCATGCCGTTGCAGGCTTGCCCATTGTCGAAGGCAGTGCGTTCCCCTAAAGAGTAACTGCAAAAAAGTTTTTGGTCTACATTTATCAAAAACAACTTCGTTTTTGGTTAACCAAATTGCCCATAAAAGTGCAGTAGCTGCGTTTAATAATAATGAATTATACTTTTTGTGTCCAATATTTAACCATCTTAAGAACAAATCGGGGCCCATATCTAAAGGAGATAAACCAAAAACTATATGTATAGCACGCCACAAGAATTTGGCATAAGCACAATCGAAAAATAGATGGTCTATTGTTTCAGAATGATGGCAAAAACAACAGTATTTGTCACCTGTCCAATGACGCCTAAGTAAATTGTTCTTAGTTAAAACCACTCCTTTTTTCAAGTACCAGAGAAAAATTTTAATTTTGAATGGTATTTTAATTTGCCAAATATCTTGTGACACTCTAACACCATTGTTAATCAACACAGCGGACATGGATTTGACTGTATAGGAACCAGATGCATTTATGCCCCACACAAAGACATCACTTTGCTCTGAAAAGTTAATATCATGTATAGATACAACAATTCTATGCCACACACAAGCACACCCAACTCCAACAAATATACTGTCCAAAGATCGAGTTGGCCAAATTTCAACAATAAATACACTTGATTGCAATGAACTTATCTTCCGGTCAAGCTTGGATTCATTCTCCAAACTACCACTCTTAGCAGTTCCTATGATCTTCTTCTGAGAAAACAGTTTCACAAGTTTTGTAAATCATGAAAATAGAAATTCCTGCAAAGTTCTAGGCCTATACCCAGGGCCATTTCAGCAAATCTACACCCCGCATCTTCATGAGAATGTCCTCATCACTGCACATCCATGTTTTAAATCGCGCGCTAAATTTTTTCACGTCGAGGCTTCCTGGGCGCTATGCGCCGCTATGGCGCCGCTATAGCGACAGCTATTCGATGCAGCGCCACATAGCTTGCCACGCTATAGCGCGCAATTTTAATACACTCGGAAAAAACATCAAAACAGTTCATAATAATTCATATAAGTTCATAAGTTGATAAATGATAACTTGATAAGTCATAATATGATGATAATAATAAGTTCATAACTCATCCACAATCCACGGGCAAACCAAAATACTTGACAATTGACATAGTTTCTAAAAGACAGAAGCACAATCCAGGGAAACACTGATAGCGGCAATTTAGCGCGCTATGGTGCTATAGCGCCAATAGCGGCGCTATAGCGCGCTATAGCACCATTAGCGCCGATAGCGTGAAAATGAGCAATAGCTTCGCGGCATGTCTTTTCTCCCGCTATAGCGCCGCTATAGCGCGCTATTTAAATCGTGGCTGCACATTTTCCTGAGCCAAGGTTTATCTAATATCTGTGGCTGCTTTACCGGACATGAAATTCAACGGAGTTGGTAGGGTACCATATATGTAGCCTTCTAGGAGAGGTCCATCTCTTCGTCTTATTATATAATGGACAGATCTTTATAATGTGCGTGCAGGTTCCATTAAACAGTGCACTAGTCGGATTTGAGCAACTTGTAAGCTTTTTTTCACGATCCTTCTTATTTATGTGGGAGCCATAAATGTCTTGATCATATTTGCTGTAATGTTTGTAAACGGCTCAGAGTGGTCTAAAGATAAGAATTATTGGACGATTGGGGATGGGTTTACTTTACTCCTTTGTATAACTATTCCTTTTTCACTAATGACTACTATTCCAGATACGTCGTGGTATGGAATTCTTTGGACTACAAGATCAAACCAAATAGTAGAACAGGGTCTCATAAATAACGTTCAACAAATTGGGATTCATTTAGCAACTGATTTTTATCTTCCGTTTGAACTCATTTCCCTAATTCTTCTAGTTTCTTTAATAGGTGCATTAAGATATGTTTAAGACGTGGATGATTATCATAAGAAATTCCCACCATATCATAAGGTTCGCGTTCTTGAAAATCGGCACTTCTCCAAACCCAGAAGACAGACGGGATTCTAGGATTATTCTTTTGGGCAAAGACTTTTATGCATACCTCTTCTGGGTTATCTATACCATACTGTATTCTCGTAAGATGATACACGCTAGCTAAAGATCCACCGGGTGCTACGTCATAAGCACATTGGGAACGTAAATAATTGTAACCATATACATATAAAATGACAGCAATGGAATCCCAATCCCCCGCTTTTATTTGTGAAGTCTCGACTCCTCGATGATCGAAGCCCAAAGACCTATGAACCACGTCATGTTTAACTAGCCAATTAGATAACCAACGCTGCTGCATTGTCTTGATCTCTCCCCCTTTGTATAAATATTTCACATTTCAAATGCAAGTTTGAAAGATTGCACTGCGCTTTCTTTTTCTGCACAAAAGAACCCCTCCTAATTCACTAATTTGTAGGAAGATACTGAACTTTTGGATTTGAAAAAAGTTTCAGAAGATATATCTAAAGTAGATGGTGATTGATAGAGCAATTCTTGTTCGTAAGTTCCAGTGTGAGTACTGCGCCGAACATAAAGTTTATGATGGGTGGTAAAAGATCTATTTTTCTTTTGACTTTGACATAGAGTTCGATCCTCAATGGGCCATTCACCGAACAAATTTTAACCTCACATGAGCTTTGCTCCGTATAAGTCCCTGCGACGATGCTTATCTCATTCTTTTTGCTACTGGAAATGCGAATTTACCTGTTGGTATAGTCTCCACTGACATAAAAATAGATTATTCTGTTGGGATAGTGACACCCAACAGAAATTTTGTTATTCTACGGTGTGTGTTACGACAGAAAAAATGTTTATTTCTATCGGCAAGACATTTTTTTCTCAAACTTTATTAACACTTAAAAAAATGACAACCGAAAACCAGCCCGCAAAAATCTTCTACCGTGTCAAGGTAGAAGCCAAGAAATCCACCCGCGTACCAAGTCCCACGGCGTCGCATACAAGAGGAAGAAAACATGCGACAAAAAAGAAAAAAGAATCCCTCCATCTCAACCCTATCCAGTCAGGTATATGCCCCACCGCCCCACGGCTGCTCTCTCAATCCACACCCTCCTCGGACTCTCAAAGACGTGGTCACTTCGCTCGGTCCCTCCATGTCCATGTTGCCCCTTAACCTCACTCTCACCTGAGACCTGAGGCTCATAGCATCCTTCTCAGTTGAACGCAGTGTAGGGTGCCTCCTTTGGTCTCCACACATCTCCTATTCGAGGCAAGTGTCCCCATCTCGCCGCTACTTCTTAGCCATAATCGCTGGCGCCCCAACCCACTCAATGTCATCCCTAAGGTCCATCCCATATGGGTCAGTGATCCCCGTCTGATAGGGATCTGATGAGGGGGCCTAGATCCAGGCAGTTGTGCCTCGAGACACGGAGATGTCAGGCCAGGGAGGTGGCAACACATGCGCAAATTTGGGTGGAGTCAGAGCAACCGAGCAGGTATATTAGGAGGCTATAAGCCGGCTAAAAATTTAGGTGTGGAGAAGAGAAGCAATGAGAGAGAGAGAGAGAGAAGTGAGTTGAGCTTATAGCTCGCATAAGCATAAGAACAAACAAAAAATTCTGTGAGAGAGACAAGTAAATCCTATATTAATACTGAAGGCTTAACTACTATATGAGTATGCTAAGAGAAGGATGCTAAGAATCTTACAGCCAGCAAACTAGCTTTATTTTTAGCCACTCGCTTGTCTGACCGCAAGCCGATCTAGATCTATTTTTGTTACATGGGATTCTAGACAGGGTGGCTTGGAAATTTTGTGTTTGCGGCTCAGAATTTTCCTGTTGATGCTAGTACAGATAGGGAAGCAGTGTATTGACAAAGAAATTGGTTGACCTGTAGGAAAATTTTATTTTTTGCCACTTTATTTGTAATCGGTGTTTTCTAGTCGGTAAACTTTTAATATAAAATTATGGTTTTTTGTTCGACTAAACCTTAACTGGTTATTAGTAGCAGTGATATTATATTATTTTTATTTTAAAATCCATCGAAAAGAGCATTGTCAGGCATATATTGATAGAGAAGAAGCTGTCATATTATATTCATCTCAACCTTCAATTGTGGTTTACGGCTGCTACGGTAGGCCACCTTCCCAAGCAAACTTCTTTTTCCTCACGTGCTCTTATTATTACTAGATTTTATATTGTTTACGATGATACGATGAGCA